>VZSE01004915.1:64955-91407 GCA_013398275.1 Promerops cafer | reverse complement strand
TCCATGGCTCCCCCAGCCCCTCCTGCCGTCCCTGCCGCCATCCCGGCCTCCGTCCTTCCTCCGTCCTGCCCGCAGCCCTCGGTCCAGCCCGGTGCGGCCCCGGCAGGCCGTCATTTCTCCCGATGGTTGCCTTTGCTCCGCGCCCCGCGGGCGACAAGGCGAGCCCCAGCCCCGCCCGGGGCCCGGCGGGGTCCGGCAGCGCGGCCGGTCGGGCTGTCAGTGCCTCAGCGGGGCCTGTGCCCGGGGCTGCGGAGGGCCGGGGAGGCAGCCCCGGAGGGCACAGAGTGCGGGACAAGGCTCGCTGGGACTGCGGCAGGCCTGCGGCTGCAGGGAGGCGGCGAGGAAAGGGAGACCCCGCTCTGGCGCCCGTTCAGCCGCTCCCTTCAGCGCCGGTGGCGGGCAGCGATGGGGGCTTTGCACTGAACGTGGGAAGCGCATCTGGAGCAGCACAGGGCATCTTCAGCTCCTCTGAGGCTTGTGTTCTTCACGTGCATTAATAAGTCACGGTCCCGTTTCGCATCTTTTATTAAAAAAAATCTGCCATTGCATCTTTTATCAAAACCTCTTCACAAGCAGTAATCACATTTCACTACATTCTTTAAGTACAGTAAATATTTCTACGCTCTAGTGGCTGCTGGGAAGCGGGCATGGAGAGACTGCCACGCACCTGGGACCTCCGAGCAAGCAACCTGTTAAAGCTGGAAGATTTCACAGTACAGGAGACTTTTAACAGTCTCACCGAATATCAAATTGTATTGCTGACACTTTAGTTGTTCTCAGGTTTATCCTAGCAAAGCCCTGGACTTTTCAACAGCATCAGAGACAGCACAAGCACTGCAACAGTTCACATCATTCCAGACTCCTACATAGGGCACTGCTAAACCTTACAAGTCTTAACAGCTGCTTGTAATCAGCTCGGGAATTTAAATCCCACCACGAAATACATATTACCCGGTGTTATTTCATTACAAAGGGCATAGTATAATACACTGACCAAAGTTTATCCTCCAACCAGCTCAAAGGACAGGAGCAACAATCTGCAAATGGACAGATTTGCAAATCTGCAAATGTGAGATCACTGAAACATCCCGTGCAGGGGTGTGTGTGCAGGACTTGGGCTACAAGCTGGGAGGTGTTACTGCAGACATCTAGATGTTAAATGTGCTCCATGCCCAGGGACTACTGGAATAACCGGCAGGAATGGGTGTCTTTCACTTGGACAGCATCAGTATAGAGCTGAAGCCCCAGAGGAACTGAAATTGCGCTCTTGTCCCTTTTTCTCCCCACAATAAGGTGAAGAAAAGCCACTCATGCTGCACCTCCACATCTTGGAGGTTTGAGTTGTGTTCAGTTCCTTACAAAAAGTCGGTAAAGTGTGCTGGCTGCAATAGGAAACAGCGAGCGCTGGTTACGCAGGCTCTGGGTTTCCTCTGCTCTCTCACACTGCTGGTTGGCCAATGCAATCTGCAGTGGAATCTACCACATAACTTGCTGTACGTTCTGTTGTCTCTGTGGGGGTCACTGCTGAAGTTTCCACTTCCCTTTCTCTATTACTTTGTGTATCTGTGAAACAATGCCCGTTTTGTTTAATGATTGCCATCAGAAATCCAGCGAGTCCTGTGAAATGGGCTCTCCTCTCTGGTACAGTAGTTCTCTTGAGGCACTCCATGGAAGGTGACCAGATGTGCAGGAATACCCTACACCAACTTCATTTAGCAGACAGCAATTCATTCTCTGCTGAATACAAAAATTGGTTTTGCAAGGACATTTTGAACATTTGTGCTTTAACTTTTCTCTACCCTAGTGAAACAAAAAGCTCCAACCACCCCAATTCCTTACTCTGTTGAGAGGAATAATGCTCACAAGCCACAATAAATAGGACTCTGCCACATATGGCGCTGCATAAATGTGCCCAGCCAAATCAGAGAAGACACAGGGACAAACCAACACCAGCACCAGCTAACTATGCGATTGCAAATTAGATTTACTTCTGAAGTAGGGCACAGGTTAATAAGAGTGTGGGAAGCTGTTTCATTTCAGAGAAGTAACAACTTCCATGTCTAAAAGCACATTTAATCTGTGTGACTGTCCAGGCAGCTGTAGCACCCATGGCTGCAGGGTGTAAGGGCAGAGGGAAGAAGTGGGTCTCTTCCAGCTCTGCAGGAGGTGCAGGGGGGGCTTTCTGCTTCCCATGTGGCAGGCTGAGGTCACCTGCTGCTGTGGTGTCACCTGGTGCCATTGTGTCACCATCTGCAGCCGAGTGTCTGCACGTGTACCCGTCTGACTGGATGAGCAGGCTCAGGACCCCTGCCTGGTTTCTATCTGGGATCGAAGGGATGATTTACAACCCTCTGTCACATTCTGTCCTGTCCCCCTCCTGCCTTCAGGGGTTATTCATGGCTTGTCTTGAACACCACGCACCCCTGGGTGGTCAGAGGGGCCTCACTTGTTTCCTGCTAACAGGAATGTAATGCAGGGAGCAGTATCAGCTGCCAGTTTGGGGGGACATTATTTATACACCTTCAGGGCTGAATTCTGCCTGTGAAAAGAGAGGTTTATTTTATCCTGTTAGTAAAATCAGCTGCAGAATTTCCTTCGGCTTGGGCTGTAGTCCTCTACCAGAGCAGCCAAGGAAAAGCCATGAGCACAGACTGGCTCCACCAGTAATATCCTCAGTCCTGTCCACCCTGGGGCAGCATCCTGACCCACTAACTCGTGTTTTTGAGGTTGAACTCTGCTGGTTCCTGGTTCCACTCAGGTGATCTGCCCTCCCCTGCTCCCATCCCTCTCCTCCCCAGGCCACAAAAGGCCCGTGCCAGAGGAGCTCTGAGGAATGAGGGGACAAGTGGACAGAGGATGGGAGGGAGAGAGAAAGCAAGCCTCAGTGGCTGCAGTTAGGTGTAAAAGAGGAAAGGAAGGCTGAAAAACAGCACAGATGATGGAGGAGAAATGTTACAGCTGCATGAGCGCAGGTTTTGCATTGCAGTACAGAGCCCCCATTGCCCCCCTGCCGCGGGGCTGTCAGTGGGACTGGGATGGGACCACCTGCAGAGAGCAGCAACCTGCACAGCATTCATTCTGCCTTTCTTTTCTGCCCTTATTTTTTAGGAAATCATACATATTTTTAAGCTATATAACAACACCACACAGTCACAGGGCAAAGGAAGGTTTCAGGTGTGCTATCTGGCACCCTACCACAGTTTTACCCTGGAAATGTCTTTCTTTCCCCTGTGTAACAGTTCTTGAACCTAAGGTAGGAGGAATTGGACTCCTGACCCAGAACTGCCTCCCCATAAAGCTGTCATGTTAGCTCAGCAGTGCTCAGAAATCATTTACCCCCTGCTAGGTCCTTTTCCCTGGACTACGTATAAAATCAGGAAAAAAAGTAATACAAGTATTTATTTGCCCTCCTGCCCTTCCTCTCCCCTCCCCCTTCTCAGTGTCTGGTCCGTGGAGTGGGAAGCTCGTGGGCTGATAGATGCACAGCAGCCCTGGGAGAAGGTCAGGCACCAGGAACACACAACATTGCAACTGGCTGTTTGGATCCTGGGAGTGCTGGGGAACAAACACTGATTTTAGCTTATCAACAGCAGCGTGTCTCTCTTGCCTTGCTCACAGTCCTCCCATGTGCACAATTTCTCTGCAGGACTTGTCAGCTACCAGTGTTTTTTTAGACAATATAACCAGGCCATTTCAGATGTGCTGGCAGTACACCTAAAATGGTGTCAACAAATTCTTCCTATTAATTCTTGATTTAGGAAGTAGAGGGCAAGGGAGAAGTAAATTGCTGATGGACCTGTGGTACCCCTGGGAGGGAAAGTACAAATGTACCCATACTCAGACGTAGTAAGATGTCTGAGAAATAGTCATGGAGAGGACAATGGTGTTCTGGAACTATTTAACAGAGCTGGTCCACTATCACACTTTGCTTTAAGGGAATTTAGTGGTCTGTGAATCACCAGGAACTGGCTCATGTCGAGCTCTGCCTCTCACTTTGGCTGGACATCTGGCCTGTGCTTTCACCTCCTACAGTGAGGGGAATGGAGCCCAAGGTTTCACATTGGTCCCAATCACGGGCAGGAGACAAGAGGTACTGGCAGGGTGGAGTGTCAAGAGCACTTGGATGTGAAGTGATAGCAGGATGCTCGGGGAGCAGATGTCCAACCCTGGTGAGCTAAATCTCTTTTGGGAAACTCCTAGAAGGAGATCTTGCACCTTGTTCTGGTTCCTTTCTTCAAGCCTAGTTTGCTTCAGTATTGATGTGAGCACACTTGTGTTTTTAGGGCAACTGTCAGCCAAATTTGAAGTACAAAATTACGGTGAGCAGGACATGAAACACTGTAATAAGCAGGTTACCTATTAACTTTGATATCTTTCTGTTTTACTTCACACTGTTGCCACAGTTCAGATCTTGATTTCACAATATTTTGCAAAACTGACAAAACCAGAGGGGTTTGGGAGCTGGAGTTTCTGGGACACAAGCCTCTGGAAGCAGGGTAATATTGCCAGCTTAGGACAGCAACTGAACAGATTTGCTAAAATCATGCAAAAAAAGAAGGTTAGAAGAGACTCCCAGAGATGATTTACTCAGTTCCTCTGCTTCAGCTGCATCTATTTGAATCTCAATAGTGATATTCTTGAAAACGTCCAGATATGACAATTCCACTGTTCCCACAGGCCATTTATGACAGCACCCACAAGAAAGGTAAAAAAAGCTCACTGCTAAAATGATTCCAAGGATAAATTAAGCAACTTAGGCTTTTACTTAAGGCTGCTGGTAAATTCAGTACACTTTACTTCATCTGTTATATCCTGGGCATCTTTTCAATCATAATCTTCAGTGCCCCAAGCAATAAAGAAGATGCAGCTCGAGCTAATATGCTGAGTTTCTGCAGCTCTGTGCCAGCTGAGGATCTGGCCTGTTTGTTTTTATAATGGCAGCTCAGACTCTGGACCACAACTCTGCAGCAGGAGGTTGGGCTTTGAGGGTGCTGTCTCCTGATGTCCTGCTCGCAGCACTCATCTCCTTCCAGCAGATGAACCCTTTGTTCCTGCTGCAGACCTTGGTTCACCTCCTCACAGACATCGGGGCAGAGTCCTGCCTGGAAGCACACTTGAAAAGGGCCCAGGAACACAGGGTTTGCTGAAGTGGGGGTCAGAGTACTCCCTGCAGGTGCTGCCCAGGCTGTCTTCTCCCTCTGACTCATGGATTTTGTAATACAGTGGAGATAGCAGGGCAGCGCTGCCTGGAATCTCCCTGGAATTTGGCCGCTCTGCTCTTTGCCTAGGTATCTGTTTGCTTAAGAGCTGGATTCCTCAGCCAATTACCATCCAAATGCTCGGGCACGTACTCACCCAGCTGGGCTGGCATCTCCCTGCCTGGCACCGGCTGTTATTGAACACTGACATTGATTTAGTACTGAAGGTTGTTTTACTGGGTCTTGTAGGTGCCTTTGACACCGGAGTTTGGAAGGCAGTTTCACCCTGGTAAGCTGAAAAGCTTGTATGTTCTTACACGTGTGCATGGCATCCAGAACTGGCAAAAGGATACATTTCGAATGAAAAGCAGCAAATTAAATCAATGGCTGGGCTTTCTTCTAGCCTTCATTGTACTGTCATACCCTTTTCCTTCCCCATCAGCTCTTGTGCCACCAGGCTCTCTTCTGACCTCTTCCTCTTTCAGAAACTTTCTTCTCAATTTTTCTTTGCTCACGATCCTCCTCTGTTTGCTCATCCTTTTTACACACGTGCCTTGCACAGCATCTTCAATACTTTCTGTACTGCAAGCTTACAGGGGCCTGCAACGTGCGATTCGACAACAGAATGCTGCCCTTGTCTCACGGCCTGACATTGACAATACCATTTCACACTTACCATGATCTAAACTTTAAATCTCTTTGTGCTTTTTTGTATTTCTTGGCCCTTGGCATTTTGTTTTCACCCTATTCATCCCTTGGAGTCTTCATCTAACTTGGTTTGGGGCATTTATCAGCAGGCTTGTGACATTGCTTGCACATACATGTACAATTTAGCTGTCAGGAGATGCATGTACAATTTAGTGCCAGGACAGAGAGTCTCAGACCTCTGTAATGACATTTGGGTCTGCAATTGCATTATTAGACTGTCTTCTGGAATTATCTGTTTCCATGGTGGCTACAAATGCAGGAAGGAGGAGCCACCTCCCACACTACACAGGAACAAATGCCTATCTTCAGAAGGAAAAGACAAGCAACTTTTGCCAAGCTCCACAGGCACTTTCCTCTCCCCAGAGGATTAATCTGGAGTCCTGCTAAGGCAATGGTTAGACACAGGGTTTGGGAAATACTGTTACAGCTCAAAGATGCAGCACTAACTCAAGACACAGAACGTACTGTTCAGGGCTTGGGCCTCCACAGCCTTGCAAGCAAAGAAGTCTTTCTGAAAACTCTCAGAATTCTTTCTTACAACTGCTTTTTTTTTTTGGTCCATACTTTCTTTTCAGTTTAATATATTTCATACCTAAAAACGGCAACAGAGAAAAAAATTTAAAAAGCAGCCAACAAGGCCATTTAGTGTACCCAAAGTTCTGAATGAAACCTCTCTTTGATGTTGTACCTTTCTGTAAACAGGTACATTTTAGCTCAAGGGTTTTACTTTGTTAAGTATTATGGGATTTGGGGAGATTTGAAAATAAGCTTACGTAATTGGTTTATCCTATCAGTGATGTTGATAACTGCATACCTTCGTTGGCTGGCAGACTAAACTTTGAGTCGTCATACACTAAATTAAACCAACAATCAACAGAAAACCAGATGGGATTCATCTTTTATTATTGTTATTCAGCATGAATCCTTAAATGTAACAAGAGCTCAAGGTAAAAAGCTCACGCTGTGCTTCAATTAAGACATTCAAATGCCTTCATCTTCACCCTAACACAGGCCAGACAGAACTAAGTGAGGGTAGCTTACAGGCCTCTCAGTGACAACCTTTATTTAAAATCCTTCTGATGTCTGTTCAGGATTAGGCATCATCCGTGTTATTTCAAACAGAAGCTCATCATTTGTATCATATGAGGTTACACTGCTACAGTCCTGTGAGAAGCAGGGACAGATTAGTCCAATATGTCTTTGAAGAAGCAAAGAACTGTCTTTGAACGGTGAAATAACGTGATTTTTGGTAGCAGATTTTGAAAAAAATTAAAAAGGGCTTCATTCTGCTTAAAACATTAATCAGTGAATTCAAGAGGTAAAACTCTTCATAGTGGTAAAGCCAAAATGAAAATCAAGCATTCAGTGGGTCCACAAATGGTAAGGAACCCAGCCTCTGCTTTACTGAGACAGATACCCCTCTAGGCTTCAACAAACAGGTAACACATCCTATTTCACACAACTTAACACTTGCAAATTATGAAGACCCATCTGTGAGTAAAAATAAGTGCAGACAGGAAACCTTTATCTGGATTGCATGAAGCCAAAATTAGGAGATTACACCCAAGATTCAGCAAAGTGTGGAAAATTTCCCATGCAATTCAAAGTTTTAATGATTGGTTGAATTTGTTTCCCTTCTCTCCATTTCTTTTTCTCTTCTCCCTCTCTATCTACTCCTCCCCCTTCTTCTTTTTGCTTTTTTATTTTTTTTTATGATTGCACTGTGCCTGCACTGACTGGTAAACCTACCCATACTATTTAGACACGTCCAACGTAAATAAAGCAAGAAACTCTTAAATTTCATAGTGATGTTTCATTTTCAAGCTAAGAGGCAGCAACATTTAATTACTAGCAGGCTAATCCTGCAATCATCACTCACCACCACCACTCAACACATGGAAGGGTGCTAAATTGATTCTAAATAGCACTGTGTAATGACTGACAAACATAAAAAACAAACAAATAAGAAAGCAAAGCTGTTCAGATAAAGGATGTGTTCTGAAATGTGGTGGGAAAGCATGAATTAAGACTAAAATATCCACAAAGGCAGGTAATTTAGATCTAGGTTGATTTCCAGGTATACCAGAATGTTTCTGCCAAATCTCACAGGCTGCTTACCACACCAATTAGTCACCTATGGATTTTTTTGTATGAGGTATTCTTCCATGGTTGGGAGGGTAGCTGCACTAATTCATCAATATGATCCTTTTCATGAGACCAACCACAGTATGGATTGGCACTGATGAAGCAGCTCTCCAGTTTCTTCCTGAAAGCAAGCAAAAGGAGAGAGAACAGATGTAATTTCAAGAGCTATAAATTCACCATTACCTATTTAAATTCCATTTGCTATTGTGAAAAATAACTACAAATAATATTATTTGAGATAAGGTACTGAGATTATTTGATCCTTTTACCTTAAGAAAAAAAGCTTTTCAAAGATCAAGTAATTCATAGTTAAATGCAGTCACTCCCTACACTCTGCATGCATTGCCTCTATTCATTAACTAATGAGATTCCTTTTGTACCCTGCAAAAACAGGTGACAGTTTGAGTACATGAGATTAACTAAAATTTGCCTGTTTTCTAACACAATATTACCCCGTGTAATATGCATTCCATATCTGGGCTTTTATGTCCAAATACAAAATCTGCTAAAATGCGTGGTTCAAAAGACATAGCAACATCATACCTAAATCAAGAGCATCAAAACATTCTGTGGGGCAGAAATAGAGGATTCCACAGAGGATTATTGTGTGTGATGAGATGTGAAGAAAAAAGAAATAATCAGGACAACTACATTTGCTTTCCTCTTTGGTGTCCATGAGACCTCCCCATAGAAGAGATAGAGCACACAAGGGAACAAGGGTGACAGCTTCTGCAGTCATGACTTTTCACTGCTTTTCTTTTGTTCTAATACTCTAGTTCAGAAAGCACAATGGGCTACTGTGCTTTCCACCAACACATAATTAACAATATCAGAGATCCCAGCCCTCCTTGTTAATCCAAAGCAGTGTCTGATCTTTTCTAGAGTGTGCCCAGTGTAACACGTGGTGAATTGAATGAGCACCCCACTCTGAGCACCTATTTTGAAAGGCACCCACTTCTGCAAAACTGTGACACATTCTCCCCCAAATCCTGCTTTGACTAGTCATTTAGAATTGCACAGAAAAACCATCTGCCCTATTTTAGTGGTTACATTTTATACTGTAAGTCATAAATCTCAAAGATTACTGAGGAGGATGCAGCCTATCTCAAATGAAGAGGACAAGGGCAGACTGTGCAGTGGCAACATGTACTGTTGCAATGTTCAGTGCAGGCACAGGAGCAGAGAGAGCTAAGAGCTCCTGGAAACATTTTGTATTCAGGGATACATCACAACCTGCCACAGATCTTATAAAAGCTGAAGCAATGCATCTTCATTTTCTTTTGGTGGGCAGTCACTGTACATGACAAAAAGAACTACTTGAACAAGCTGTGGACATGGCATTTAGTCCAGCTGTAGCTTTTTCAGTCCTGATAAACCCACTAAACTGAGTCAGAAATTACTCATTCCTCTCCATAACATTGCTCCACAGCATTTGGCTGCAGAGGACCAAGATACTGGCCTAGGATAATAAGATAGGACAGAGTAGTCCAAGAAAATTCCAACTGTACCTATATGCTTATTGCCATTTTGCCAAGTTCAAACCCGTTTCTCCTGCTCACTGGGCTATATCCCAAAGGAAAGTCTGGCATGCATCCAGGCAGAGACAGGCCCTGAAAGAAATAACAAGGGGAATATGCACTTTGTCTAGTAAGTAATGTTTATTAAATGTTTGAGGCAAAGTTCATGTGAATACCCACCACTTGCTTAATAACTGAGAGTGATAACGGGGAATGACAGAATGAAAATGCTGCCCTCTGCCCTTCATTGCATCTAGACATGTATGAGAATCACTCAATACTTTAGACTCTTTCCCTTAGCTGAGCCAAAAGCTAGTTTTTATTAATTTTATTAATTTTATTAATTTTATTAATTTTAAACACAAAAATCTTCAAGACAGAGCTGACCTGCAGGAAATGATCCTCTTTTTTTATAACAAGATCCTGTTGGCCTTTCCAAACAAATGGATGGCTCCATTTGGCAACAATATCCTTAAGAATCCATTTACATTTTTAATTAGTTCATTGTGATAGTTAATAGTTAATTATTAATAGTAGTTAGTTATTGTAGTTAACTTAAAAAAGAAGCTACTGATATAAAAATGGAGACTGAACCAACATCATGACCATCTTAAATTTCATGTTCCCTGAAAGAGTCGTAATTGCTGACACAATCTGCTCATCCCTACTGACATCATCACAACCAGCTCAGATAAAGATGCTCCCTCTCATTAGAGCAGCACTTGTATGAGCACTGTAATGCATACAGAAATGTTAGTTTGGCAGCAGTTTGCCTTCTAGAGTGAGGAAAAGTTGTGTATAAAACCCAGGAACCGTAATGCCTTGGTTTCACTTTTGTTTCATGGTTGCAGCACTGCAACTGTGAAGCTGCAGGACTAAAAGGCTCCATCTTGCTGCAATATTGGAGTCTCTGTAGACAAGCTTACAAAATAGGTCTCCCAGGAATATACTCTGATAAAGAAGGGAAGAAAATTGATGTATAGATGGGCTATTAATTTAAATGGATTGGCACAAATATGCCACTTCAAAGGAATATACTCCTTTCAACCAGAAATTTAAATACTGGGGATTTTAAAGGTGTGTCTGTTCAACTCTGAAAAAAATCCTTACATTATATCAAAAGGAAAAGTGGCTAAACAAAAAGGAGGCATTTGAAGTTGAGATCTTGAACATGTATAAATGAGATGTATGAGGGAGTAAGAACTCCCTGTATGAAAGGGAGTAACATTCCACAAATTGTGTGGCTGTTCAGGATGTTTTGGGAGACTTGGAGATTCCTGGTGGGCTGCAATCATGTGCCACTCCTTCAGCACTACAGATCACCTGCTGAATAGACCTGAACTTGTCTAGGTCCAGTTTGAGATGAATGGGCTTCTGCATGCAAAAAGCCACTCCCGTATCAGTCTACATCAGCAGCTGGGGAAGAAAGGAAGGAAAGGGGAACTTTCAGTGGTTTGATTTGATCTAATACATATTAAAAAAAGCCCCTTTGTTTCCTAAAGAATGCTGGTTTACAACTAGATAACAATGGATTGTAAATTACTGGATGTAAAGACAAATTTTTGATATATTTATAATTTACGGGCAATTTTTGCTGCTTGCATGAAACAAAATAAAAAGCATCCTTTACTGACTTTTATACAGAATATTATCATATTCTGGCATAACAAGTACATCACCCGAGAAACTGTCTCACAGTGAGTGCTGTCTTGTATCTCTGCCAGTATTAGCTTTATGGACCAAGTAACAATATTATGTTAATAACTGCTGATTGCAATTTGTGTACCAGGCTGTTCCAATACCATGGTGATGAGCATGCTGTTGGTGTCTGGAACAGATGGACAGAACACAAGAGATCTTTGCCTTGATTTCAAGACAAATAGGATTACCTGTTTCATTAATAATGCTACATGAAAGCACAGACAAAACCACAGTTCTATTCCATCTCCAGTAACTGACAGGAGGAAAAAGACACACGGCACACATTGGATGCACAAAAAATTCACCCTAACTTTAAGGGAGAGCAAACCTTTGAATCACTTGTAAAGCCAACACAGCTGCTTCATGCTGTTTAGAGTGGAAACAAAATTCACCATCTTATTGTCAGCAACAAAACTTCTTTGCAGCTCTCTGCAAAGGTGATACTTGAGGCTGGAGATGAGGCAATTGCTTGCCTTCTGCACCACTGATTCCGTATCTGCTGATTCAAACACCCCTTACAAAGAAGTCACTGCACCTGCTTTTTGCCATTTGAGAAGAAAACTGAAAGCACTGTGAGTGACACTTGACATCAATGCTTTGGTATGACAAAGAAATAGGAAGAAAAGTACTCTTAATTCCGTGACATTGTTTCTTAAGCCCTACCACCAGCACCAGATAGACACTTTATTTTGCACTCTCTTATTCTTTCACAGAAATGAGGAAGAAAGACCAAGAGACAAAAGAAGGAGGACATATTTTCACTGTAGGTTGTGCAGTTCTGTTTAGAATGAGGCCTGTGATATTGGGGAAAAAATGATCTCATGACAATCTCATACACAGTAGAAGATATGATGCTGTGTATTATTGACAAACTGGTTTTGAATGACTGAAAAAGCAGTTATGTGGGGAAGAGAACTTGGACAGAGCACTGAGACCATAACAATAACAGCTCCTTTCCTATCTCAGTGAAAATCAAAAAGAGGAAACTGGAATCTACTGTTTTCATATAAGAGCTGCCAGGTTCCCACTGATACCAGAAGCCAGTCATGTTTGGAAAGGAAATGACCTATTGCTGCAACGCAAGGCTAGCAGGTGCAGATGGCATGTGAACAAATTTCCCAACCACTGATCTGTCAAGGGCACAAAACATAAAGTGCAAATGGTTTTATGGACAATCATTCAGTTCCTGCCAGGTCATCTGCAGATTCTTGAAGCACTTTATTCAACTTGGCATCCAAAAAGGTTTGCAATAAGGCCACCTACATAGTTGAGGTGTCACAGGAGCTGCTGGAGCGAGCACGACCCGGCTCACGGCTCATGTCTCGGCATGAAAGGAGGAGCAGTCATGAAAAATGCTGAAAGTCTGAGGAAACGAGATTTAGCAGCGGCTGCTGAACGTGTCAAGCGAGGTCAGCGCTGCGGGCGGCTGCTCGCCGTGGCGTGCTGGCAGCCGGGCATCAAAGCCTCCCAGCTAAAAGGAGAAAACTTTCTGCAGGGCTTCTGCTCTTCATTCCCTTCTCACCTGCAAATAGCGCCCATCTACATCAGTCCTAGGAATCACCTCACACTGCCACAAACAGAAAGAGATTTTGAGTGGGTCCCCGTTCTCTTCTGAAATACAAAACTTGAGAAAATAACAGGAAATAGCACAGCAAAGACGGTTTCCAAGAAGCACAGAGCCAAATCAGCACTTTGTTCTTAGTGGGTAAATTAAAAATCTCCTCTGCTGCTCTGTGGAGCAGGGTGAAATATAGTAGAAAGACTTATATTGCTGCAGAGCTTTGCATTTGCAAATACTGACTGCATTTTCATTAGGTTCCAGTCACAAAAACAGGTTGGATAAGGTTGTTAGTGTTAATTTGAAAGCTAAGCAATGATAGCTGCACATACAAGATGGCATCCCTTCCTTCTGAGGGACGAGTTCCTCTCTCCTGAAATGGGTATCAAAGATGGAGAGAACGAATTATCTTCTGAATTGCCTGTTTATTGCCTACTGACCATTTGGTGAGAGAAGCTGCCTGGCCTTTAGAGGGTGGTTCATTTTACTTTCTCAATTACTTCTGTTCTCTTCAATAAGAAAAGTGAATCTGTGTAATGAGAACAGCAAAGCTGTGTACAATACCATCGTGAGACTCCATCTTTATTGTCTCAATAATTCAGATTGTTCATTTTCATTAGGAAAAACCCAGAGTTTCCATACCTTGGCACTAAAGTTTTAGCCTGGGTTCTAGAAGTTAAACTACACGCTTTTTGTTAACTTTACTATCCCCACAGTTAACTTACATAGCCCCATTTAGCAGAGGTACTGCTAAATGACTACCAGAAATTGATCTGGAGTGCGAGGTCATAATTCAGGGCATGAGACCAGAGAGTAAAAATCTCTATATTCAAGGCTGTCCCAGCTTCATGGGAGAAAAAAATTGGGTGAGGAGGAAAGAAAAAAGAAATTAAATGAAAGACTGACCTGTAGCCTTCAGATTTTCTTAGATATTCACCAGTGAAATCAGTGATATATTCTTGGGCAACAGTTAATTTTTAAGCTGATAATATTCACAATACTACCCAAAGAATATTAAAAGCAGCACTGGAAAATGTGACCTGAGGTGCTGTGACTTACACTGAACATGTGTAATGAGGAAGATCACAGCTGCTTTGGGTATGGTCTCTGCTCTCTGACCAGTGTCACATTCCACACAGAGTTTGTGGCTAAAACTTGTTTTCCATGATACAGACACTTCCAACATACAGTATCAAAGAAAGGCTGTCCAGGATAGGATGAAATTGTAGTAATACTTCTCATAAGCAGTCTCCCAGTCTCCAAATTCCACAACCATTTGTTCCTCCTACAGCCAGGAACACATACCCATGTCTGCTCCCAAGGTCAAACACCTTCCCTTCACAGAATCAAAAGAACCAGTTTATTTGCATACTCTGATAAGTACAAAGATCACCTCAAACTACTCATTTAGATTCAGGTAGTACTAGATAAATTGTTGGTATTGACAGAAAGAAGGCACTTAAGCTTCATGATATCTAAAGGAGGCCTTGTACTGGAAGAGAGCTCTTGTTTCCCATACATAGCCAGCACTCATAGATGATACACAAGGCTCAGTTCTAACCTGCTGGCAAACACTATGGGCAGGAAAACAGCCTAAGGAGCCTGGAAAACCCACCACTACTGCCTTTGGAGTCGATTCAGATGTTGGCTAAGGTTATGCAAGCACAGATCTGAGCAGTCAAGATACCCGTGCTAGTTTAGAAGGCCGGGACTGCTCAGGCAGGAGTCACTCAAACACCCCAGTCACACCACCTGAATCAGAGTGTTGTGAAAGTCATTTGGCAGGATTGACACCACCCTGAATTCCTTACAGAGGGGAATACTGATCTCACTGCCTCAGTGATATTCAATATTATAAACTGGGACTGTTGGAAGAAGGGCTCATGCCCTGCAAACTGATTGCCTATTAAAACTGGAGAAGTAAGGCCAAGAAGGCAGGAATTTAATGCAGAAGTCTGCTATCTCATAGAGTAATATAAGAAATAAAATAAAAGCGGGTAATAGGAATTATCTTCTTCAGATTTAAGAAGTACTTATCCCTGGATAGGAGCTGTGCTGTTAGACAGTACATCCACAGGGTGTACTGTGCATATAGTTCTTGTAGAAGTGTTATTACTTTCTAGAACCATAAGTTCCAGTTTGTTTAATTGGAATATTATTCTGTTACAAGCTCTACTGAAGGGTATATTTTTACTGAGAATTTCAGTGAGGCAAAGAAGGTTTTTTATCACACCTATCTATACAGATTCTTCCATCCTAGTTATGTCAACAGATATTTTCTATTTGTTGGAAGAACGTTTGCACTTGGCTAAGCACCTAGATAAAGCCCTTTTGTTTTGTGCAGTCAAGACGTATCTCTTTTTACAGGCAATGACATAATGTACATGAAATCCACCTTTCTTTCTTTCTTACCAAGGCTGATGCTTGGTATACATTCCCTGTGTAGAATAAAAAGGTGTATATTCTCTGTGTAGAATAAATTTCTAGCTGGTGCTAGTAAACATGAAGTAGGTTATTCAAGCCCATGCCTGAAGCTAAATGAAATTTTCAGAGAGAGAGGACATGCGCACAGCTGTTTATTCTGAACAGTTCTTCTGATAGGTTCCTCTTTCATTTTCCATTTAAGCTTTTGTATTTTTTCCCTGGGACAAAAGCATAGCTTGCCACTACCAGATGTTTCAGCTCCATGTTCTCAAATAGTCAAAGGAGGACTGTTTTTCAAGTCAACCAAAGCACTAGCAAAACAATGGAGTTCTTACCTACTGAGATGAAGATCAAAGATGAAGAGGTTGATAAGAACTATAGAAAATTGTTCTGGTTCACAAAATGTGCCTATTAAACTTGACCTACGTGTTTGGGTAGATTGCTTTGTGCACCTGCTACTGGATTTTGTTTTCTCATTCATCCCCACTAGACAAATATATGTACTTTTGGAATGACTAGCAGGTTAAGCAAAATTAATCATATCAGTAATACCAACGTAAGAAACAGTTAAAAATTGCAATCTACATATAGATACAGACCAACTCCTGTAATTCTAGCACATTTTCACCTAATGAATAACCAAGTTCCAAATAAATGCCAACAAAGCCCCACAAGAGTACAATATTGTAAACCTGTCCCTCAGTTCTCTATAAAACAGGGCTGCAAGATGAAAGCAGGTTTAAGTTTACAAAGCTGCTTCCATTTGCCCTTTCTGTGTCCCAATGAGGTGACCTTGCCAGTGCTGGAAATCACCAAATATGAAGGAAGTGCCTCCTCCAACTGTTCTGATTCCCTAAGGAAAAAAAAGGCTTTGTCATCATATTTTGTGTGTGAGTGCCTATTCTGCTGTCTTCACTTCCTCTTAGAGTAGCTTTTGAATCCAGTGCTGATTTTCAACTAAACTTGAAAATGAATCACAGGTTTCAAGACACAAAATCATCCCAAGTTTAGTGAAAGTAGGCAGCCAGCTGGGAAAACGAGGAGATCCAGATGGTGCCTCCAGCCATGGAAAAGAGTGTAGCAAAAGCCTCCTTCTTACCAGGCATGAGACAATCCATCTAAGACAAAGACCATACAGGCCATGGGGAGAACTTGCATGAAGCACAAATCCTTTGGAAACCAGGCTTCAATGATTCCATTACTCATGGACTTCTTGCTCATTTCTCTTAGACTCTTCTACCACACACAGGGCTAGGGTTCCCTAAATATCTGTTCATGCCATTCACAGTCATAGTTCCGAGAGCTATGCTCTCAGATCTCCTTAGTGCCCCAAACCACTAAATAGTTCTTCAAATACCTTTTCCACACATCTGCAATTTTTCTCACCATAAGAAGCCATTTTCACACATGGCCCAATTTAAAATGTGACTTTGCTCTGAACTGGTTTGTAAGCATATGAGTCAGCATTTTTCTTTCTGTTTGTTGAGCTCAGATATTCCAATCCCCAAATGATATTCACTCACGTTTTGTGCAGGAAGAAGTCTTCCCCATGATGCCATATGCTTGTGAAATAACAAAAGGGCTTCAGGCTATGTAGAGGTGGATTCTTCCACATCTAACAGTGCCAGTGGATGGGATTAACCACCTCAGAAGTTCCTGACCCTTTAGGGTGCTAACAGAAGAGTCCATGGCAGTACTGCTAATTCAGGTGAGGCAGAGCCAGCTGCCATACCTCAGACCAGGATTTTAAACTGCTTAAAATGATACACCTAATTGTGCTTAGTATGAATTAGGGAGAACCCATAAAAACTTCTCCATGACAGGCCAGTTTGTAGCACCTAGAAGCAGCCATGTGGCTGTGGATGGAAAACCTCCTTTCTCTGCACTGCTGTATCTGGAACAAAACATCTGTCCATGTTCTAACCCAGCCAAGGCTGCAGCTACTGTTGTTCCAAGAAAGCAACAATCAGAAAGGGAGCCCTTAAGACCCCCAAACTACCTACTCAAAAAAAGAAAACCATATTTCGCTAGTAACACAGACATTAAAGGCCCAAGTTCATTGTGCTTCCTCATAGAACGAAATGCTTTTTGGCACATTTTCCAATCCCATAAATGCTGTGAAGGACTGAAAATTAAATTAATGCACAGAACAACTGTTATGACTCAGCCTTCAACCTACAAGTAGTGATCAGTACTGATCATCTGTATCAAGCAAGTTTTGCACATTCTTTCACAGTTTCAGTGGCCTTTTAAAAAACCAAACACGCAAAAAGGGAGGTGCTCATCTTGACTCTAAATAAATCTCAAATTTTTTGGTACTTTGATATTCAAAACTTGGCATGTGTCTCCTAAATTAACAAGTACCTTAATACTAGAAGGTAGTAGTAGGCTCTCTTTCCTCCCCCCAGCCATCCACTTCCATGAATTGCTAGGAAGCTGGAAGACTGGAGTCCCCCTGTTCCTCTTCCACAAAAAGTGAAATGGCCAGTGGGGTTCCACGTTATTAGTGTTGCATGTTGAATGTTGGAATAGGCAGAGAATGATAACACAAGTCTTATTTCTTTAGGGAATCTGGCTCAAAGAATCATCCCCCACCACTTTTTGCACCAAAAAGACAGCTATTAACTCCCTCATCTGCCTACCTGTGACAGACAAAGGAAGTGAAGAAATAAAACAAGTAAGTGATGATGTTAACTGAGGAATAAATTACTTTTGGTAGTCAGATGGAAGAGAAGCCTCTGAGGAAAAGTAATCACCACACCCTGCCAGTTATTACAGGATTGTGTGGAAGCCACGGCTGGGCGACTGCTTATGCAAACGTAAGGAAATATTTGCTTAATAAAAAAAAGATTAAACAGAAGGTTCCCTGACAATGTCTACTGCGCCTAACAGGACCAGACTGTTACAGAAAACCTGGTCTCTCATTCAGATCCATCCAGGCAAACTCTGGTGTCTGTGTGCAGCAGACAGATCTGTGCATGCACAGGTTAACTGCAGGATTCAAACAACAGGGGAAAAAGAGGAAAATGCTATTTCTTGCCTACAGACTGTGACAAAAAACAAGCTCAGAAAATTTGTTCTGTTACGGATCAAGACTTACATGCATGTGTACTTTCCAGGCAGAGCAGAGTTGCAACCTGTTCTATTTGAAGGATTTGTTGCTTAGCAAACTTTCAAATGAAGACTTTTCACATGCATCTGAAGGAAAAAATTGTAACTTGAAATTTGGCCCAAAATACATATTTTTAAAATGTGGAGCTGTAGGGAAAAAATCAATGTATACACAAAATTTACAATAATAAAATTTACAGGTATAATTCCTACTATGACTATCCAGTGGAAATGAACAATGCTACTGAACTCTCTTGGTTACATTTTTACCAGTGAATGGTACTGTTCACATTCTTCAAAAAGATTAGAAGTGGGAGGTTGCATGGAGCTACTCTGATTCATTTAATCTTTTTTTGTCTTTTTCCAACTAAGCATTTTCACAGGGGAAAAACAATGATGTCATCAAGTTCCTCTCTCTGCTGACACTGTGTAGTTGCAAGGTTTTCTGCTGATTTATGGATTAGAAAATTTCAGTGATATTGCTAACAAAAATAAGTTATCTTGCCATTAATGGGTGGTAGTTCATGAGGAAGACAGAAGTACCTCATGACCACCACAGTTAGGGGATGAAGAATCACCCAACACTCCATGATACCAAGAAGGAGACTAGAAATAGGCACAACTTTCATTTGAATAAATCAACTCCACATTTTATTAGTTATTCTTGTCTGCAACATGATTTTCCTAGTTAGAAGAAACAGACCCAAAGGAGAATGACACAGATTAAATTCTGCCTCTGCAGTGTGCTGCAGTCTTCCCTGCTACAACTACTAATCCAAATGTTAAAAAAAATCTAGGAAAACTCACAGCTTCACATTAAAAGTATTAATTAGCTAGATTTTTAATTACCAGGCAAAAAGGATAAAGCTAGTTGTTGCCATGTTCACTATCCAGGCTGCTTGTCATTGTGATGTTTAAGAAAAAGGGCTGAGATGCTGAGTTATTTGTGCCCAGCTCTGACTCCATTTGGGTCTGAGCTTAACTAAGCGAAGACAGCCGGAAGTTACTACTCAAGGCTGCCACCTCCTGTCTTAAATCTCCACTCCCTCACGGGCTGATTAGTAATCTGATCGGGGTGTTCCTCCCAACACAGGCTTTGATTGTAAAGCCAATTCTGCGTAGGAAGGATGTTTCCTCAAAAATAATCAGAAACAAATATTTACATAAGTAACAGGAACTAGAGCAACCATGCAGTATGTCGTATCCATCTCAGAGCAGCTACTGATCTCCATGGACATCCAAAGCTGTGAGACCTAACGAAAATAATTAAAAAAAGATGATTTCCTTCTCAAGCAGCACTATGCTGTGTGTCACTGTTCTGCACCTCAGCAGACAGGCCTATCCATCTTATTATGCACACTAATCAATTTCCAGATGAAAATACATTACTGACATCTGAAATGTGCTGCTGCATTATAGTGTTGATTAAAGAGAGAAAGGTTGCATTTATCCCCCAAGTATTAATATAATTTAAAGTACAAGTGACATGAAAACTGCCAAAGTTGAGAAATTAGAGGCCAGTCTTACACTTTGCACATTCCAGATGTCTGACAGTTCTTTGCNCCCAGTTCTGTATTTCCTTCCTTTCTTGTTTGTCATATTCAATTTGAAATTCAGGGCAAATAATCTCTACAAAGTTGCCAGTTGAAAGTTTGTGATATTGAGCGTGACAAAAGAGAGGTTTTCCTTATTTTAAGTTGGTGGTGCATCCACATATTTGAGCTATTTCCCCATTTTCATTCTCAATCTTAGTAAGTTTTTGGACTTGGCCAGAAACAAAAGGTTTTAAAAATACCAAATCTTTTGAGAAAAAGTGAAAGGTGCAATTCAAACTCCCAGCAATAACAGATCTTGATAATTTGTATGCATTCTGGAAAAGCTACATAATGAAAAACATTGCAGTTCATTCCAAAATGTCTCTGTCATTTAGTCAAACCCTTAACACTCACAGAGATGAGGCATCCACAGCTTCTCTGGGCAGCCTGTGCCAGTGTCTAATCACCTTTGTCATAAAAAATGTCTTTCTTATGTCCAATCTAAACCTGCCCTCCCCGTTTAAAACCATTTACCCTTGCCGTGCCACTGCGGCCCTTGGTAAAATGTCTTCTGCCACTTTTCTTATAAAGCCCCCTTCTAGTATTAAAAAGTCAAAATAAAGTCTTCCCAGAACCTTCTCTTCTCCAGGCTGAACAACCCCAGCTCACTCAGCCTGCCTTTGTAGGAAAAAGGGAAAACCTCACTGCTTTCTGTCTTCTAATATGTACAGTATTTTATAGCAACCACAGATAATCTCATGTAGAAGTATTTGGTAAGAACTGATTTTAGAAGTGCAGAAAACAGATAAAGAATGGTAAAAAAAAATCCATTAATCAATTAATTAAAAGTAATATTTACTTGCATGGGGCTTAACNTGCACATTCCAGATGTCTGACAGTTCTTTGCTTCTAATCAATTGGGCAACCTCAGTCTTTTATTTGCATCTGAGACTTTCCCTTCATGAACCTGGCTACTGGAATCCAAGTAAATGCA
The DNA here is from genome assembly GCA_013398275.1 of Promerops cafer. Classification (NCBI taxonomy): domain Eukaryota; kingdom Metazoa; phylum Chordata; class Aves; order Passeriformes; family Nectariniidae; genus Promerops; species Promerops cafer. Next base: position 70,516 of record VZSE01004915.1, on the reverse strand, counting down.
TGTTCCTCTCTTACTATCTAGCCTGAGACATCAATATCTCCCTAATCAAGAAGCATAAAAATTCTCATTCAAAAGTTTTAAGTACATACAATGTTCACCTGCAAAATAAAACAAACAAACAAACACCCACCNAAGGTTTTAAAAATACCAAATCTTTTGAGAAAAAGTGAAAGGTGCAATTCAAACTCCCAGCAATAACAGATCTTGATAATTTGTATGCATTCTGGAAAAGCTACATAATGAAAGACATTGCAGTTCATTCCAAAATGTCTCTGTCATTTAGTCAAACCCTTAACACTCACAGAGATGAGGCATCCACAGCTTCTCTGGGCAGCCTGTGCCAGTGTCTAATCACCTTTGTCATAAAAAATGTCTTTCTTATGTCCAATCTAAACCTGCCCTCCCCGTTTAAAACCATTTACCCTTGCCGTGCCACTGCGGCCCTTGGTAAAATGTCTTCTGCCACTTTTCTTATAAAGCCCCCTTCTAGTATTAAAAAGTCAAAATAAAGTCTTCCCAGAACCTTCTCTTCTCCAGGCTGAACAACCCCAGCTCACTCAGCCTGCCTTTGTAGGAAAAAGGGAAAACCTCACTGCTTTCTGTCTTCTAATATGTACAGTATTTTATAGCAACCACAGATAATCTCATGTAGAAGTATTTGGTAAGAACTGATTTTAGAAGTGCAGAAAACAGATAAAGAATGGTAAAAAAAAATCCATTAATCAATTAATTAAAAGTAATATTTACTTGCATGGGGCTTAACCACATTAAAGAATGAATTTATTTGAAACTACTTTCTTTGCAAATTTGAGATGCAAATTGACTTCAGCTACCAGAATTCAGCAAATTACATCAAAACACTATTTTGCATGTGCTGTGGATGAGTTTTGAAAACTGCATTTATTCTTTTAACAAGTCAGTATTCAAGTGCACACTATTAAAAATTCAGTGTTGTGGTTAATGCACAGGACTGGGCGTCAGATGATTTAGATTCTAGTCTTAACTTTGTCTCAGACTTCCCCTGTGAGATCATCACTTACAATTATCTTTTCAGAATTGGCATCTAATTTTGGATAACCCAGCTTTGCCTGCCAGACTTTAATATCTGGAACCCAATTTTCAGAAAATGGTTTAATTCACTTCAGCTGGTATAAAAAGAACTCGAAATCTCTGGAAATCAGGTTTCTGAAACTCAGAAATTCCATTGGGTGCCATTTATATCTCTGGAAAGTGGCCTCAAAATGTTACCAGGGATGTAAGTGGAGAATTCAGATTTATTAATACCTTGCATCAGCTGCACATGCCTAAACAACTACAAAATATTTAGGGCAATGGAGAACAGGGTCCAGAGAGAGCATCCAGGGGTTTCCCATGAGTCCAGTGTCCAATCTCATCTGCACATTTCACTGCTTCATCTTAAGGCCTCAGAAATTTAACTGTTTCAAATAAGAAGCAAAGCTATAAAGACAGATTTTCATTACCATAAAACTATTTGTGGCCCCTAAATTTTAGTGAAATCAGCACAAGTATATGCCCTGCACAGATCTGGGCTTTTGTGACAAAGCATCATCACATCTACAGTGGTCAAAATTCATGATGATTTGCAGTGCCTGAACTCTATAAGATAACTTTGTTTGAAGTTGAGTTTTAAAAGTTTTGAATGGCAGATGGGACATATGCTAGAGATACTACATTAAATGGAATTTTTGTTGCATTTAAAACAGTAAGTGACCTTTACAATGTGTTCTTATCTGGAAATGAGCCAACAAAATAAATGTTCATACTCTGTACCCCTGTGACGCTAAAAAAGAAAAACATTTTCTCTGCCCTGTGAAGAAATGTTTGTGAAAAATATCCAACAATAGAAACCTCTCTTTACAGTGTTTTAATTACAGACAAATATCTCACTCAAGAATCCTCATGTAACCTACACTGGATCATACCATCTGTGTGAAGATGTTTTGCAATTATGCCAGTACTTCCAGCTCAGATGACTCAGAATGGGTGGTGCTTATAGGGAGGAGAATCCAGACCCTTTTGTCCTTCACAGAAATCCAGGCCTGCTCAGCACTCTTGGTCTGGTGCAGTTTGACAACCAAATTGTCTTTTCTTAGCAGGAAAATTGTCCTGCTTTGGCCCCCATGGCCACACTGCCTCTGGCACCTGAGCGTGGTTTGATAACCAGGAAAGTGAGATATTCAGGATCTGGTGAAGGTCACAGTCCCTTAATGCTAATGAGGTAGTCCCACAATGTGGAAGGTGTGTCTGCTGAGGGCTTACCTGCCCTTTAAACCATGATCTGTTCAGAAATAACCAGACTGTTTTTAGCTTACCACATCCACAGTTTGATAAATCCAGAAAATGATCAGTGTTTAGCCAGGGGACACGTTCTGTGAATACTTCTAGTCTTCTATTTTTGGTAAAGTAATGAAATACATCCAAGACAAAGGTAAAATGACTCAATAAGAAACCAAACAGATTATTGAAGAGAAAAGATTAATGCTAGTTTTCAGGTAGAATGCCTTTCTCCTGCCCTGTTAATACAACATTGGAACCAGCCTCATCAGCATAGGAATGGACTGGCCTCAGTTTCTGCAGCCAGCCTGAGTTTGCAGGTCCAAATTCCATACACCTACACTGGGAGAGAGGGCTCTGTGGGGAGTGGAGGTGGGGCTAAGGAACACACTGTTTGCTTTGCTGCAAGCAAGGTATCACTAGACCCTCCTTTCTCTTCTATACTGAGCAGAGCTATAGGACAGCTGTTGCAATAACTCATTTTCCCTTTTAATTGAGTATTTCCTGCCTCTCTTTGTATGCCTGCACATTAGGATAAGCACAGAGCATTTAATTGGCCAGTTCATAAAGGTCTATCAAACTCAGTATGAGAGAGAGGTAGTACTCTCTCTGATAAGCTTCAGCAGTCTGCTCAGTCATCATACTTTTCTTATCTTCTATCATGACATCTTCTTCACTCACAGAAGTCACAGCTTAGGACTGTTAGGAAACTGTGGATAGTTCTCTCCATGGCTTTTCTTCCTACAGACATTGCTTTTTTTTAATCTTCAAAACAAGAAGGAATACCTCAGTTCAGCTAAAATAGTAAAGTTTTAAAAGAGATGTCTGTTCAAACCACATCATATTTCCTCTCCTGCACTGTACATGACATTTAATAAAATACAAAAATATTTTATGGCTATCCAGCAGCTAACAGCAACAACAGCTGGTAGTAAGAACAGTGATGTAAGTTCTGGTACTTCTGATGCAGATGTAAGTTCTGGTACTTCTAGTACAGAACCTGTATGCTGGGTTATAAACAGCAAATTAACCATTTATATTTGCCAGACTTCAGTATCACTATTTCTTGAGAGACTTTGATTACACTGTAAATTCTGATGGCAATTATCAAACTAACTCTTTGTCATACAGCATTTTCTTTAACTGATAGCCTAAATTCCTGGCAGGAAAAGGCCCATCTGATAAAAGCTACAGAACATTATTAAAAAGGAGTTGTGTGTTATAGATAACCTTCTTAAGGATCTAATGAATATCTAACCTCAGAAAAGTTAGTGAAGAAAGTTTTCTCCTTTTTTACTTCATCACTGCCATATTAAAACGCATTTTGCCTTGGAGCAGAGTAAATGTTGCTACCACTGTACCTGAGGAGGCACAGCTGAAGCATTGTGTCTGACAAATAATTTGAACCCAAAATGGAACATTTCTCACTACAGATTGCAGATGCTCTATACATGAGCATTAGTATGAGGTGGCATGGTACCATATCCAGCTTTGTGGGACTAAGGAACAGGCTGGTTAAATGCTGTGTCCAGAATTACCCAGCAAATCCAACAGCAGAGTAGGAAACAGGGTGTAGCTCCCCAGTGAGCCCTCTATGCTGGGTTCAACTAGCTGAGGGATTTAAAACATCCCCATGAACATTAATTCATTTTTTTTCTGGACAAAAAGCAGGCTTTTAAGGCAATTACTTTATGCATCTGGCTTCAACCAGCAATGTAAACCGTGCCATGCTCTGAAAAGCAGATTAAAAAAAGATCATTAACCATATGTTTATTAGAAAGCATTCCATACCCAGGTAAAGCCGTGCAGAGCAACCAGGATGTCCTTCAATCACAGCTGCATGCCACTGGATTAGTCCATGTTTGTTTCCATAGCCTCTTCGTCCTACTAGGTATGACAACCCTGCTGTTTCCTCATTCTCAATACCTGGATGTGATTAAAGTTTAAAAAAGTCAAATATGATGACCTGTATTCTGGTATTTTTAAAATTTCTGATTGTTTTCACTATTCTGTAAAATTAAAGGTAGAAAAAAAATTACAACCGTAAACATATACATCTTTCCATATGTGATAGGAGAAATGGGTTAAAAGTCTTTACAAAAGACTCAATCTGAAAGGACCTGCCAGGTTCTGGAAGAATGGGTGTGGGGGTCTTTACCAACATCAAGCCATATAAGTTTGTTGCAGAGCGAAGCACAGCCTGAACTTCTGAACTTTGGGGGAAAATGGACAGACCTAATAGACTTACGAGGATTAACTTCTCCACCCAGGGTGGGCTAATGGTTAATTTTAATGGTCATGCAGTGCATGATGAGGGAGGGATACACGTTCAAGGGGAATATGTAGTAGATGGTTTGGGAAGGCTGTGCCTGGGGAAAGGAGGAGGGCAACATGCGTCCTCCAAAAAGTCGAGAGAAGCCCCACAGCAGCGTGGCTCACTGGGGTCTCTCCCTTTATTCGAATAAAGATGATTTTTGCAGGATTCCTCTGTCTCCGTTGTGGACACTGGCCTTTCACAGCATGATTTTCCACACAATATTGACTCTCTTAACTATACAACCCCCCTCGTGGTTATATTGTGTGCTACCTAATTGTAACAGGCTGCTGTTCATAGTGGACCGACGTAGCTCACGGCATGGAGGGAAAAGCCTGGGGTTTGTTCTTGATTTCTCGTGGAAGTCAGTGGAATTTGGGGCAACACAATAAGCAAATATTGGGCTGCCAGAGACAATGCAGAAGGTCCTACTTATCCTTTACAAATACTGGGCTGCCAGAGACAATGCAGAAGGTCCTACTTATCCTTTACAGATATTGGGCTGCCAGAGAGGAGCCAGGAGACCACACTTATATTTTCCTTTATTCAGAACCCATCACACGAATGCAAACTGTTCGCCAGGCAGACCTGGGCAAGGCCTCCTGGGAGGAGCAGTTCTTCTGGAATGTCGAGCTATGGCATAACACAACGTTCATGGCAAATAGAAGCTTTTAAGAGCTGCCTGATTTCGCTCAGTGCGAGGAGAGAGAGCAGACAGACCCCCGCGGGGAGGGGAAGGCGTGAGGGGGGAGGCGAGCAGCCCCTCAGCTGGCCCGTCCCCGCCTCGGCATCGGTAGGAGACGAACACAAAGAGCCGACCTGGCAAGTTGGGGTGACTCGGAGAGGCTTGGGGCGCCTCGAGGACTCGGTTTCGGGGCCGCTTTGCCGCCGTGTCCCGCCGCCGCCGCCGCCGCCGCCGCCGCCATGGCAACGGGGGCAGGGCCGGCGCGGG
>VZSE01004915.1:0-64801 GCA_013398275.1 Promerops cafer | reverse complement strand
GTTCCCGAAGCGGGGGGGACCGCCGCGGGTCTGCCGTGCTGGCTCTGCTGTGCCCGCCCCCGTCCCCTCGGCGTTGTGATTTTACCGTCAATATCCTGGTGTCTCTACGTGACCTGAGCGAGTCTCGCTGTGGCAACGAGCGTTTTAGACAAAAATACCGATTTTTAAAAATTGTGAATGAGCGCATTATGCATTGAGCAATCGGGATGTGTCCTGTGTCTGCAGGATTATTAGTTTAGGGAAATGTTTGGGGGTTTTGTTGTTGGGGTTTTGTTGGGGGTTTTTTGTTTGATTTTTTTTGGGGGGGGGGTACCTGCTGTGCAAAATAGAGCATCGTGCTTTCCTTCATACCTCTCTAATCTGCCACGTACCTCCAAATTGGCATTTTTTTAGTGAAAGGTTTTCTCCCCATCCTTTCCACCTTCTCCTGCCTCTGTGAGCGTGCAGGCACCCGCTGGAAATCCATCCTTTTGTCAGGCTGTGAGGCACCTTGGCAGGAAGTGAAAAAGATACCATTTTAAAGCAGAAGGAGATCAGATGCTATCGGTGGAAATTTCCCCTTGGTATTTTTTTTTAGCAATCTAAGATTTCCCCTAGTAAAGCAATATTGTGTGGAGAGTTACCTTAACTGGTGGTACATTAAGATCTCTTGAATGGCAAAAAAAAGCAAGTTTCTTTTTTTTATGTGGACACTTGCAATAAAGAAGGGTTTGTTTTTGATAAGCCTAGGAAAGAATAGGTGAGACAAAGGATGATTTTATTAGAGATTCAGCATCCTAAATTAGAGAGTTTTTCAATTAGAATCTGAAATTGTTAGAATGGTTCTGGAAGAAGAACATCATATTTGACAGTTCAGTGATTTGACAGTTTTGATGTCTTTGTTAACCCTCATATAGCAAAAATTATTTTTAATAGGGCTAGGGTTCAGAGCCTTTGGACACTTTTTACACTATCATTTAGAAAAAGGAAAGAAGAGCATTTTCTTGTTACAAAGGGTTATGGAAGCTGCTTTATGGTTTGTTTGGTTTTGGTTTGAGTTTTTTTTTTGTTTTTTCTTTAATATGCCTATTGTGAGGCTCAGATTTAAAAAAAAAAAAATTCAGAGCTTCGTCCATTGTTGTGGTCCTTTATATGGCAATAATCAGTGAGTTGTAAAATGTTTAGTGTATTGGTGGTGACAGCAGTGTTGTGCCTTGGCTGGTCTCAGGTGTGACACGGGGTAAAAGCGATCCTTCCAGTCAGATTTCCCGAGCTGGGTGTGCCACGCAGATTTCTTTACATTCTAGGGTATCTCTGCCGGCTGCTAATTCCCGAGACATCTTGGATCGATACATTTTTTCCCTCCCTGAGTTGTGCCATGGGGATATAAATACCCATAAGGGTGGAAGGTGCCTTCATGGTGCAAGAGGAGGGGCCTGTGTCACTTCAGCTTGTGTGGTTTTGGGTTGTGCTCAGCCTGTGGGCACAGCAGTGTGTGTCTGGAAGCCACAGAACTCCTTGGGTGGGAGACCAGAGTGTCAGAAGTAATTGTTAAATTAGTCAACTCAAAATGTTTGGATTGATTTGGGATAATTGAACAAGGATTGGGATAACTAAGCTGGTCAAAAATTCCGTTCAGTAAAACTTTTGATTCTCAATTGCATGTGGAGATACCAAGTAGTTCTATATCATCAAACCAGTATTTTGAAGTACTATTTTGCCTTTTTGACAAGAGATGTCTTATTTTAGAGTTATTTCTGATATCTCACACTTAAAAGCATGATTGAAATAAAATCTCTTTCCAGGTGTCAGAAAACTTATAGATAAAGAATGGAGAATATCTTTGGAAAAATCTGGTGCATTTTTAACATTGGGCTTGTCTTTGAAATTTACTGTTCTTGTTAGGCTGCGGTAGGACTTCTGATATATCAGGCTTCAGCCAATCTTTGAGGAAGAGGTGAGTGACTTGAAGGAAGTTCTTGCAACATGTGGTGTGGGAGGCAGGCAATGGCACCTCAGAGGTCCAAAGCATTAGAGGTGGATGTTCTCAGTGTTAGAGGCCAAACAGAAAGTTACTTCTTGGCCTCTAGAACTGCTGTAACTGTATTTAGGGTTTTTGTTAGAGAGTTGCATCAGTGGAAAGGATCAAGCATGGAGATCTGATAAGAATATTCATTTTAAATATTCATTTTAAATCTAGTCACGTGACCCGTTTGCGAGCTTCCTCATTCTTTTAGTTTGAAAGAACACTTATACATGCAAGATCTTAGTGTTTGATGACTCAGTAGGAAGTGAAAGACTCGGTATAAACCACAGTGAAATGGAGAAGAAACTATATATGGTAAAAATTCTTACATACATGGTCTTGCACACAGGCAGGCTAAATAGCTGTTCTCAGAATATTCTGAATGTATAGCAAATGTGTGCGAAAACAAATGATGATGAAGTCCTTGCAAAAATGGGTAGATTCATGGAGTGCTTGTGTTATTGTTGGAAACATGAGCATTGTACTGAAATGGTTCAATAATTGCTGTGAGGGGTGTGCGTGGCAAGAGGTGGAAGAGAAACAAGTGCACTGTACTTAAATTAGAGTTTCAAACTGAGAGTGGCAGAACAGTGAGCATTTAATGTTGGGCCTTAGAAAAGAGAAGTGTTTACTTGTAGGTTTTGAAGAATTTCCTGAAAAGGAGAGGAGGGAGAGGTATCTTATGTTTCCTGTACTCCTTCAAAAAATCTAAGAGAGTCCAAAATCTGTTATTATACAGATCTGTGCATTTACCTGTTGGTAGTTTTACCGAGCCTGTTTCTTCAGCCATGATAGGCAATGTTGGGTCATCACAAACCTACTGAACCAGCTGAATATTCAGGATAGTGTCAGGGAGAATACTACAGTGGGGATGCCCCCATTGATGGGGAAGCTGACAAAGAAGGCTCACTTGTTTTTATCTTCACCAAATTTTTATGAAGACTGGAAGGGGAAATTTCAAATTTGAAGGCAAGTTAAAATTCTGTCCTTTCTGTCTATGGCAGAGTCTATCAAACTTTGTAAAATATAATTTTTAAGGCTCTCTGTTCTGGCCAGAAAGAGGTGGGAAACAGACTGTGAATGTTCAAGCTTAATCTCGCTCATTGTAGTTCACATCGATTAAATCTGGTTTTGATTGTGTTTTAGGCTGGTTAGAGAAATGACAATCTGTTTTTAAAATCTAGGATTTGTTAATTGCCAACATAGTTAATTTCCTGGGAAGATGTGTCAAGGTCTTAATGTGAAAAGAGGCTGGAAGTTACTATTCATATCAAATAGTAAGAATTTTTGTGGTTTTGTAGGTCAGCAGTTTTTAGGTCAGTATAGTTGTATGTGATTCTGAGAGGTGTTTTAAAGATTGGCCAAGAGGCGCTGATTTTGTGCAGTAGTTGTTTTGGTTGCAGACATCAAGATTGCTATATAAATACTGGGAGTTTAAAAATTTGAGTAGTGGAGCTTCTTCAGGGGGTGTTCCAGGAGTTTAAGTTGTAAAGATTTATTTAGATATTACTTATCCTGTTACTTCTGATATACTGGTGTATTCAGGCATGTGGTCCAGAAGTGCTTGTGGCTGCTCTTTGCTTCCTCATAGCAGCACTGCATTCTTGAGTGCACAGGTAAGATCTATACAACTCCTAGGCACGTCTGGCCTTAGTATAACCAAAAGAATTGATAAATACTTGCCTTTTCAGAGTATTCCAGGTTTGAAGTAGAATGAGTGAAATGAGCTGTGTACACAGTGTCATTCTTCAGGTATTCCAAACAGCTCTGCCTTTGGAGGGCAAGCACTGAAGGAGTGAAAGAAACTAGGGTCACAAAAAAGCAGAATAAAACCCTTTCTCCCCTCTTTTACCTCAGCTTTAATTAAAATATCTCTTGGTTCTGTCTGTAACTGGCTCTCTAAATTTCTTTCCACAACAGGTGCCCTTTTTTACTGCAGTAAGGTGAATAATTACGAGCAACAGCACAAGTGACTTTTCATGTTACCATTAGTGTAATGACAGAATTCCTCTTAGCTGCAATTAGCTGTACTCTTTGCTGGGATAATTGTTCCAGTGGCAGTCTTCAGACCTTGCTTCAGAAAACTCAGCGAATACTTGGAAAATTCTAGCAGATGGCTTTTAATACAACCTGCAGTGGATAATTACATTTTGGGACAGGGTCCCAGGGAGTCTGTGAATTGCCTGTTCTTGCAGGCTCCCAGCGCCGAGCTGGTCCGAGCCCTGAGCAACCTGCTCAGAATTCAGCGGTGACCGGTTTGAGCCCATGTTGGATGAGGCAGCTCCTGAGCTTCCCTCCAACCCGGGGGATCCCAGGGTGCTGGGTTACTCCTGCTGCACCTCACTGCTTGGGTAATTTTGCAGATGAAAATGTTTTTGTTCTGGCATGTTTATATCGTCCAGTATGCAAACTGTGCATCAGAATAAAAGAGCTCATACTTCTCTGTATGAGCTGCGGGCGGAACATCAGAGTACCATAGAGGAAAATATCCTACAAAATAGGATAGCTGAAGACCGTAACTTCCTGATCCCCATGAACTAAACTTGTAACTTCTTGCTGGCAGATTTAAAGTTCCCATTTTACAAGTGAACTTCCTCTAGTGACTATATATTTTTTTATTGTTCAGTAAATAGTCATTGTTTTCTTAGTGTGTATACTATCTTGGAACCCAGTGATATAAATGTTCCTTTTGTATGTATTTGGGTAGCAAACATTCTTCCAGAGCATCCTTTTTGGTGTGAACTGCCATCATCTGAGGTTTTGGTTGTGCTGTTGGTTTTAGAAGTGCTTACTGCAGACTGTAACCTTAAAGGAAAGCCTCAAAATTACAAAACTTTGAGAAATCCATCTGAATTGCTAGTTCACATTTGAGCACTTTTTATGAGAGTGTAAAACTTGAATTCACGAGGTTTTGGGCTTTTTCTGGTGTGTAATTCATTATGCTACTGTGTGCTCTAATTGGAGAGGTGATTTAATTAGATTTCATTGGGTACTCATTATAAGGTGATCCATTACAAAATTACAGATTTCAGGTTGCTAGAGGACATTTTTGTAGACTGGCAGGAAATCCAAATTCAGACACTGGACTCTTTTACACCTTGCAATGTACTCACTCGTTTTAAACTGTTTCTCAAAAATCTGATAATCTCGATTCAGAAAACATTCTGGAAAATACTTTTATTTTATACTTTTATAGTTTTAAAAATCTATGCACCATCTAAAATGTGTAAAATTGATTTGAAAGTATAAATCAAATTGGTTTCCAGTGGGGCATATACTCTTAAATTTGGACTTCTAATTTTTTACCCCATACCAGGTTTCTATTTGTAAACAAAAGTAACACATATTCTAATAAAGTTATTTCTTCCTTTTCAGTTTGTGAAATGTGGCTATGCAGGCTCGAATTTTCCAGAGCACATTTTTCCAGCTTTGGTTGGAAGACCCATTATAAGATCAACTGCTAAAGTAGGAAACATTGAAATCAAGGTAAATTTTTTGATTGTTATTTCTTTCTGACAGATAAAAATATTTAGGGAAGCTTTTGACTTGTGTAATGTTTGGAAGTGTTTTTTCCTTAACTCCCTTTTATGCTGTTTCAGTATCTCTTGATTCATTTCTGTATTGGATTTTAGCCTGTCACAAACTACAAAGTTAAGAAGAGGGTAATCTAAAGCACTGGAGGCGTTCAGATAGTACACCTGAGGAGGCAGCAGGTAGGGCTCGAGTGGTTCTGGGCAAAAAGGGGCTTCAAATGCCAATAATGCAAATGGTGTCAAGATTAGAAGGCAGAAATCAGAGAGAAGTGACTGTCACCAAGCTGTACCATGGGATTTTGAGACAATGCTGAAGAACTGCTGGAGCTTCCAGGTTTTTCTGTACGGTTTGCTTTCTACTCAGAGTTGATCATCTGTGATCTTGTATGAGATGTTTAACCTTGGTTGTGTTTGCATTTCATTGTTTCTATGGTTTTCATTTTCCTTTTGCTGTAGATGGACGTAGGTGCTCCACCCCAGTTAGAGATGGAGAGGCTCTGTTGAGGCTGCTTTGTCTTGGGGCGTTATTCCAAGACATGGGGGGAAGAACCACTGTTGGAGAATTCATTTTCTGAAGTCCAGGGAGCTATAATTTTTCACTTATTTTGTAATTAGAGAGTAACACTTCAAATGTTATTAGTTGCTTCTGCTGTATAGGCTTTGGTAAATGTCTTGGCCCTGCTGTGGTCACGTCCTCCTTTCTTGCTTCTAGCCACACAATTCTCACCTTGTGCTGGTCATGCTGCTTGTGCAGGCATGTTGTGAGCTGCTTTAGTGAGCTGATCCAGCTGAAAAAGAGGGATTTCTTGGTCAGGTAAAGTAATGACTGCCTTACTAGACCGTCGTGCAAACTCCACTTGGAGAGCGAGGGAGAAGCAGGCGGCAAGGCAGAACTGGAGAAGTGCCCACTTAGGCCAGTGAAGGTTAAGTAGGACCACGCATATACAGGATCTCAGTTTTGCTTTCCTTACTGGTTCTGAGCAGCAGTTTAGGAAGAGGAAAAAAAATCAGTCCAGTCGTGTTCCTTATTTTCAGAACCCTGTAGTTGACAAGGAGAACTTGAGTTGTTTGGTTTCTGCTTCTGCCAGTAAAATGGTTGTAGTATCAGCAGAAGGCCATACAAGGAAGTCAAAAGGCTGAAAGACACTAGAACTTCCCAAAATGTGATTGTGGGTTTGTCTCGTTACTATCTCAATAGTGCTTTACCTTGTATTAGCTAGGACAATTTAGTTGAGAGGATAGAGCTCTTTCACAGTAAAGAGCGTTTTTTTTGTAAGGAGACAGAAAACTTAATCCTTCCTCTAGTAAGATTAGGGGAGAGGTATTTTTTTGGGTATCTTCTTGAACTTAATGTGAGGAGCCTCCTTAAAGGAGGTCCTGGTAAAGTTTTATGAAATTATGCAGTGATTTATGAACCTAAGCTCCCCCCAAAATTTTCTTACATGAAATCTCACTGTTGAAATCATGTTTTCTTTCTAGCTGATTCAAAACAGCCTGTCCTGCCAGATTTTGTATCCTCTGATTATCTGATAATTTAATATTGTTACAGATAACAGTGCTGCATTGAAAAGATAGGAGGTAGAAGTTGTTAATTGCTATGAGATCAGCAAAAGAACCTGTAAATGATCATCTCGCATGCATTGCTGGTCTTCTGCTTGAGCATGGATCATGTGGGTGTATTTCAAAGCGTATAAACTGTGTCTAGATTCTTCCTACAAGTTTTATATCATCTGCCTGTAACAGCTTGTCACCCTTTCTTAAGAAAGCAGTGTATCAAGAGGAGAAATCCCTGCCACAGAACCTTTGGGTATCCCAGTAGGGTAATACAGTAGAAGGACTTGTTAAGTGTGAGTGCTGTTTTTCTTTGTAAGCATCTTGCAGATTTCCTAAAAAATTGTATTTTAGCAGATGAGTTTTATGCCAAAATGTAATTCTAGGCATACGCTGTGAGTTCTTATGGGATAAGTTTAAAACTGAGTAAAGGAAGCTGTCAAGGAGATTATCAGTTTAACTTCTCAAAACTATTCAGGAAAGCTGCGTTCCTGTGAAATTCAGAAACTGTGTGAAAGGAGCCTGGAAGCTGATCAAAACAGTGGTTATCATCCATTGAGTTACCAATTTCAAGTTGCTTTGACCATATTTTCCTTATGGATTCTCATTTCAGATAACAGTAGGGATATAGCTTTTTCTCCTACTCAGGAATTCAGTTATTACTGGGATTATTTTGCTTAAAATTGCAATTAAATCCAGAAGCATAGATGTTGCTCTTGGCTTTTACTGTCTTACTAGTGTGCTGCAGGTTTGGGGCGTATTAATAAGTCAGTACTAAGGAGTAGTTTTCAGTTCTTGGATATATTAAGTGAATTTTTAAAACAAAATTTAAATTTAGCGATTGTCAGAGCTAGTTATGGTCAATTGTCCTGTGCAGAGTCTTGTCTAGTTCAGATAGACACCTAGTCCAGGGTAAAACTCCACTGTTACAGAATATTTATACACAGAATCCTATTTATGAGAGATAGGCAGATACACTGATCTTGTTTGCAGTCTAGGAAGCCTAAGCATGACTTGCCACTGACATGTAGCAATAGCTTCCTTTAAAGAGACAATTTAATCTGATGTCCTGATAATATTAGTTTGGCCCTAACTAAACTAACTCAGATCATTTCCTGCTGTACATGCATCTCTTTTCAGCCTAATTCTACTGTGTACTTAAAATAATTTGAGAATTTCATTTAGGCCTTTTCTGACTTTCTTGCTTCTACCTTTTCTTCACCTTTCTTGACCTGTTGAAGTAGAATAACAAAATGATGGTAAGTGAGGTGCCCCTGTGCTTTTTGTTTACCATTTTTGCTTGATGAGACCTAGTAGCTGTTACGTTATTTTTTAAATGCTATTCATTGTTTTGTCTTGTCTTACATTTTACATTTGAATACATACTTATTTTGGACATTGTTCATTGCTTTGGTTTACTGGCAACTAATTAATGAGAACATTTTATGTATGGCTTTTAAATGCTACGTAACCTGTAGTTTTGCAAGATGCAAGAATAACATTGAAAGATCAACATGAACTCAGCATCTTTAACAGTAGAAATTGCTCTATTTAACATTACAAACCAAGAGTTTGAAGAAACTTTCAGATTTCAGTTAGACAGATATTACTGAGTACTGAAGTGGTGGAAATACTGGATGCCACAGTATTGATTCCTCTCTGCAAATTTGGTTGTGTTGTCCTTCTTCCTCTTCAACTGCCAAGTGTACGTGTTTGTTAGTGTGCTAGTGTTGATGTTCTCAAGAGAGAACAATTGTTCTGCCCTTTAGCTTTGTTTTAAAAGGATGTGAAAGTTTAGTGCGGCTTTCACTTTGCACCTTTGAATAGTGGCTTTTCCTGGGCTGTGTCCTGTTGGGCAGCTTAGAGCCTCAAAGAGCAGTGCACAAAAAAGGCTTCTGATTCTTCTAACTGGTGGAGTTTGTGTTGTCTTAAATTCTCATGAGTAATGTGGCTGCATGGTGGAGTTCTCATAGTATGGTTTCACCAGAGTGCTTTTGATTGAAAGTGTTGGAGTCTTGACTTTTGTCTTCTGTACAGTCAAGAGCTGAAGCGTGATCTGCTGTGCAAGGGAAAACAAATAAAACACCTTGTCAGGGAGAGGGGGTGAAAGAAGAATGGTTTCACTTAGACTATTTTCAATTAACTTCCTTTTTATATAGTCAACAGCAACTGCTTAGGTTACTTCTAAAATAGGCATTATAAACCGGATGCCAGATTTTTTCTTGTGCATCTTTTTTTTCCTTGGCATTGAATAGTAGGTTGAGTAACTCTCACTTCCACTGTGCCACAGCAACTGCAAACTGTCGTGGCATATGTTTGGATGAAGCTGCTGGCTTTTCTTCTTTTTTTTTTTTTTTCTTTTGTGCAATTAATATTATTATGGACACAGAGCTAATGGTACGTAGAAATATGTCCTTACAGCCTAAGTACAAGTGAGTCAGTTCAGGCTTCTTTAGAAAAGTACGGGATATAATGAGGGGCAAAGAGAAGATGTTACTGTGCATACTTCCTGTGGGAAATACGTGGGAAAGGAGAAGATGTGGTGCTACTAATTTGAATGTGCAATGTTTGCATAACTAACTTTAATAAACAGATTGCTTAATCAGTGTGAAATGACTATACAAATTGCATTAGTTGGTTGTGTTTGTGCAAGAATGCATTACTGGGGTTTCTGGCTTGGGACTTTTGGCAAGGAACAGACGAGGTTATATTTTATATTCAGATGTGTCTCTTTGCACCCTATTGACACAGGCAATATGTAAACCATTGTTTCTTTTAATGTCTGGTGTGGAATTTATAACCTCTTATTTGCTTTTGCTCCTGTTCGGTATGCTTATTCACCACTCATTATTCCTTTTTTGGTATTGTGCACAGAAATTTGCAACATGCATGGAAAAATATTCTGCCAATCCCACCTACTACCCTTATGTCCTGTTTTGCATCTCGGCTCTTAGAAATTAGTATTTGATAAAATAATTTTGGAGGTGTCAGTGGAGAAACATCTGCACTTAAAAAGTCTTTGTAGTCTCTAGCTCTAACAGGGTGTATTGGTTTCTTTAAGGTTAATTGGAAAAATCGGATTAATAAGGTTTATTTTGGAAAAGCTGTGGGATGGGTAAGAGCCAAATTTAAATATTACATGAAATATATTCTACTTCTCTCCTAAGTACCTACAAATGATTCAAAAATGTGGGCATTAAGAACACATTGGACACAGGCTGAAGCAGTTCACTGTCATTCTTGAGGAGTTGGGTGTTTAGAAAACTTTGTAAACACTGACATGTTTTTGTATTGAAATTTTACAGGATCTGATGGTTGGTGATGAAGCCAGTGAATTACGATCAATGCTGGAGGTGAATTATCCCATGGAGAATGGCATAGTTCGAAACTGGGATGATATGAAGCACCTGTGGGATTACACGTTTGGACCAGAAAAACTTAATATTGACACAAAAAATTGTAAAATACTACTCACAGAGCCTCCCATGAATCCGACTAAAAATAGGGAGAAGATTGTGGAGGTATGTGTGTCTGGCAGGAGCTGATATACACTCAGTGGAGCACTGCTAAGAGATTCCTTGTTCCAGCAACACGCAGGGACTGTCTGAAGCAAAGCAGTTCTGTTCTCTGACCAAAACCCGTTCTCAGCCATAGGCATGAATGCTACTGTGCTTAAATTCAAACCAGCTGATCTCATTCGCAAGCTGTAAGCAGGCTTCTTGTCTCAAGCATTAATAGCAGCATTAAAACACAGAATTGGAAATATATGTCTGTCTTCACATAACCCAGGATATGTTGATTACTAGCTGTTGGATGAATGTTAATTACTTTAAATGACTTGGACTTGTATAAGCCAATAATGCAGAGGAGATTGAAGCTAGATGATGCTTACCAGATGGAGCAGTGTTGCTGGAGGTAGTTGAGACAAAGGTGTGATGACAACCAGTGCACTAATCTTTAATTAGTGCTAGGGATTATCAGTGCAAGCCTTCTAAGAAGGAAAGCCTGGTTTTTGCATCCTCAGTGTCAGAGTGCTGCCCTGGGTGATCTAAGCTCCAGCTGAACCTTGTATTCAATGTAGGTTGTCAGATATGTATTGTTTAGCTCCTGTACATGAGACGAAGACTCAGGTTTGAAGAGCAGTAATGTTTGATGAGAACAGAATGTTTAGTTTTCTGTTTTGAATTTTTTTCCCATAAGCATCATAGATATTTTCAATTAGTATGTTTGAATATCAAAGCTTGTGTATATTATATATATATATATTTATATATTTTTTTCCCCAAATTCATTGCTTAGTCTGTTATGAATTAACATTTATCATCACCTTTCCTTTGAAATCCTTTTGATGTCACAGCTACAGTAGTGCCTTCTGCAACTTGGCAGTGAATACATTTGCACTAATCTTTTCTTGCAGTGACCAGGGAGCAAATGAAGTCTAGCAAAGTTGGGAAAACTTAAGTGAAAGAAAAAAAAATCAGACTGTGAAATCTAAATTCTGCATTTTTTTTAAGCAGGTGTGGACATTAAGGTCCTTTGACCTAAGTATCAGGTAATGCAACACTAGTAATATGTACTGTATATCAGCCAGCTGTGATGTGATAGGCAGAGCAGGTTGTTTGCGTGGCCTCCACGTAGCAGGAATGGCTCTACTTCCTGTCCAGGCTTCTTTGCTTTTCAGTTGTCAACAATAGTGTTCTTGTTTCTGTTTCCCTGGTAAATACAAAAGGATGGATTTTAGTTATTCTTGTCCAAGTAATTTTATACCAAAAATTCAAGAGTCTTGTATGGACTCTGAATTCTGTAGAATATTTGTATTGTTCCATTTGCCTTTTTAATACCACCCCAGAGACCATAGATACTTAATCATGATGCAGAAGATTAGTGAGAACTAGAATCCATTTTTGTAAATTTAAATTTGAGTTACACAGAAGCTCATTGTTTCTGTTAATGTTTTTAATGGAACACAATATTATGAGAACTTGCAATATTTAGTTTAACTGCAACGTATTTATACTACTTCCATTTGTGACATGGCCTCCCCTTTTCCAGGGAGATGAGCCCAGTATGAGGCAGAGGACTGAATGAAGATACTTCCTAAAGCTTGCAGTAAATATAATAATGTCTCTGCATTTTGGGATGCAGTGCAGTAGCATTTTAGAAGAAAAGCTTAGTCATCTGGACCATATAACGATGATAGATAATTATATATGCTGTCCTTCATTCTGTTTCCAGTAATTCTCTTTCCTCATTTCATCACTTTGTCAGACCCACCTGCAGTAGTAAGGCAGCAAGTGTTCACATGTCAGCTATATTGTAAAATATATGTTTAAAAAGTGTTTCTCCTATCATAGCAAGTACAAGACCCAAGTTGCTCCTCAGCTTAATGGAGTGTTTGCTGCTTGTGTTTATCTGCTGCACTCTGGTTGTGTAACACCCTCAGAAGCAGCCAGACTGTAGTGGCAAATCAAGGAGCTGTAGAGATGCTCGAGCACAGTCACTTCATCTGATCCAACCTAGGATTCCTTATATTTTTTTTTCCAGTTTTTAATTCTTCCTTTCTGTACCCACTTAGAACATCACTTTGTAGGTAATCAAAAATCTGCTGTTATGTGAAGAAGAATCTTTTCAGGGAAACATATTGCTCAGTATTTATATCTTAAGATTCGTTAACATACATGCCCTGTGTCGAGGCATTTTCCATGTCAAAGAAAGTAATGCAGAGGAGAATGCATTTCTTTTTTCTTGAAAGAAAGAATGACAACACCCACAAAGGTTATGAAAGGTTTTGTAGAGGACTTTAGGGTTTGGTACATGTGAAGGCAGTAACTAATGCAATTTGAATATTGATTTTGTTGTATGAAGGTGATAATTTAGATTTTTCTTACATTATTTTTTCATTTATTAAGCACTCAGGTTGTTTGAAAATAACCATTGGAATAGTGTTGGGTTTAGACTGACTACTCAAAGGGGATCTATTTCGAGTTGCTGCCCTTTCAACTGTTCCCTTTCTGTTCCTTTTCACACTGTTCCAACGGAGGAGGTTCTTTAAATAGTTCAGAATTCTAAAATTGTCAGGCATCAGCTTTTTTTCTTCAAGAATATTTAGATATCTTTTACTTGAGCTGTGGAAGCACTTAGGATTCAAACAGTTTCTAATCCTAGAAGTTGCAGAAGGGTTCAGAAGGCTGCAGGGTAGCAAAAGCAAAACTTCTGTATCTGTTGGAATAATCAGAGTTCATCCATTTTTCCTGGTAAAGCTTATTGAGGGGAAAACTGCAATACAGCCTGATTTGTTTACTTGGTCTTTTCTTGTGTTTAGGAAGAATACAAGATCCTATAAACTCCACATCCTTTAATCTTGTCCTGCTTCTTAACTGAAACTAGTTCAGTGATTAGGAAAACCTAGTGTACAAGACAAGGAGTTACTTTTCCTGTTTCAGTATGAATTCTGCAAACCTGCAGTTTTCTCTCTGTAGTGGATTTTACATTAAATTTAAAATCTTGTCATTGGTTGCCCTTTAAAGAGGGGAAGAAGGTGGTCTAGATCCAGAGAACAACCTGTGATACTGGGCTTATTCTAGACTAAGATATGAAGGAGTCTGGCCTTTATTTGACATAGTGTGCAGTTGTACAAAGTCTGTATGGCTTAAGATGAAGAATGAAAAATGCCTGAACTTTGTTTTAAACCATACGTCTTAAACAAACATTTTATTCCCAAGTCACACTTAAGTAATGAACTGCTTGGCTGGTCTACAAGTACTGCCTCCCACTCATTAGGTGCTTTGGAAAAGGGAAAATTTGTGTAAAGCTGCAAAAATCGATGTGTGGGTTTCTTGTAAGTATTTGCTTTTGTTGCTTAATGGATGTGGAATATTTCATCTGGCTTGTCTGGTGTGAACAGGTAAGATACAGAACTGAATGTACTTCTTTACTGTCCCAAAGCACATAGATCTCTAATGTTCGTGTAGAATCTGTGTGATGAAAATTCTTGGGAAGTGCTTTGGATTAAATTGAAAAATACAAAATTCTAGAAATATGGATTTCAAACACTGATGAAATTTCTTTGAGGTATTTGGCCTGTTTTGGAAGCTGATTTTTGCCTTCATCTTACAGGTTATGTTTGAGACATACCAGTTTTCTGGGGTATATGTAGCCATCCAGGCTGTTCTTACTCTTTATGCTCAAGGTAGGCAAAATTAACCTAAAATTTCTTTATCTTCCATATGTGTTGCTGAGCTAAAGTACTAACATGGCATCACTGGGTCTTGGGCTTAATTCCCCGCTGTTCTCTATGGAAGCTCGGCTCTGACTGACAGCTGGCTTTTTGTTTTGAGGAACTATTGATAGGTACCACTGTTGGTGTTATTTTCATGGATAAATGAAAAAACCTGGTTCCTCAAAACTCTTACTGTTTCAGGGTGTAATTGTTTTTGCCTTTGGCATCAAGTCTTAATGGCTTACTTTGTGTTTTCTGAAAAAGGAAGAACTTTTTACCATGAGTAAGAGAGTAATTTCAAGAAGGTGATCATGTAATTTTTGCACTAGTTTCAGGGGGAAAAAATAAATAAAAAGTTGAGTCTTTTGTTGTAGATAAACTAAATTGAAATGGTCCTCAGCCTGAGCAGAAAATTATGGATTGACTGAATTCAATGGCAATTGTACCATCAACTTCAATGCATCTAGGATTTTAAGAAGTTGTTCAAGCACATCAATTCTAATACCATGACTCCTTGCATCTGTTTGTTGGTGACTTGTTGTATTTAGCTGTCACATAGCAGGACACAAATATCCATGTCCATTAACGTGTCACTGTAGTGTCTCTGTCCAGGACCAGAAGCAATGGGGTAGTGGAAGGGTGGCTGTACCATGCAAGCCAATATAACTACTTGAACCAAAACCACTTTTGCCAACCTGAGTATTAATTTTATTTGCTGCAATCTATGCTATTGGTTTTTTCCCCCTTGGTTTTCTTTGGTTTGATGCCTTACAGGTATTTAATTAACTGACATTTACAGTCTTAAATTCTGCTGTAATTGTACATGTATCTTACTCTGTAGTGCTCAATTACTTTGTGAATAACAGAATGTGAGACAACTTAGAGCAGTCTGCAGAGTTTCTACATGCCATCATCTAAAACAAAGCTGAAGACCTTCTAAGATGTAAATATCAAGGGGCACATAAATTAAACATTTGCTTTGGAAAATTAAAAGAAAGTCCTTTAAAACATCCTACTTATTTATATTACTTCAAAGATTAAAGTAGTGGCTAAAGTTATATAGAGATGTGCCTCATTGCAGTGCACCACACTTCTACGGTCTCTCCTTAAAATATGGTTTCTTGCTTTAGGTAGCTTGTGAGAAACTATAAAACTGTTTTCTGATCAACTTTCACCATTGATTTTTGCCTCTTAAGTATGGAAACTTCCGTTACTACGTGTTCATGATACCTCTTTTGTATACTTTAGAATTTAATAGTTTGTGATAAACTTTTTTTCATGAGAGTTGATTTCTTTTAGTCTATGAAAGTGGATCTCATTCAGCCTAACGCCCCTTGATTGAGGAAATATTAGGTGTGTGCTGTATCGTCCACATATTCTCTACCTTACGAAAGTATTTGGTTTTTTGTATACCAGTAAAAATCAACAAGTCCTAAGAATTTAACAAGGTAAACTTGTGGCTTGAATATCTCTAGGTTTCTTCATATTTCAGAAATTAATATAAGATTACACAACTGAATCTGTGGAGGAATTTGTGCCCCAATAAGCATTTTATGAGTGTAGATTATCCCTTTAATTAGAGTGCAATTTAAGATGTCAAAACACTGCATAAAATTTTGAGTGATAGAAACGTCTAGGTAAAAGTAATACTTCAAAAAAAAATGTATGGAAGCATTTGTTGCTATGAAAACAAAGTTTATCTACTGATGACTGAGGGAAGAGAGGTTGTATCAGTTTACAGTGAAAAATCCTATCTTAAACTTGCTGCTGTTCTGCTCTATTTATGAAAGTGCAATAAGAGATGTGCTTCCCCCCCATTCTTTTAGGTTTGTTGACTGGTGTCGTCGTGGACTCTGGAGATGGTGTGACTCACATTTGCCCAGTTTATGAAGGTTTCTCCCTCCCTCACCTCACGAGACGGTTAGATATCGCTGGGAGGGATATCACTAGGTACCTCATTAAGGTGAGCTGGGAGGGAAAAGGTTTTAAGGTTGAAGCTGGTATCTGTGGTATGTTGGTTCAAGTCAAAAGCCCTTGATAGCAAGAAACCACTGCATATTTTTCCTTTATTATTCAGATGTTAATTACATTAAGAACTCCTGTATTCTCTGTGTTACTTCAGTCTATTCTTCCTGTGTTTCCTCATCTAAATCACATGTGATAATATTGATGTTTTTCAGAGACATCACATTTTCTAAGTGGCAATCTTGTAGGAAGGGAATTTATTCCATATTTGGGAAGTAAAAGCTCGAAAGTTTGCTATCTCAATACCTAAAGTGAAACCTAAATTGTGTTCTCTCAGTTCTACTCATCTTTTTGAAAAGACTTTCTTGCAGTGTGGAAAATAGTGTAGTGATTCTTCTCTGATTATTAAATAAGAGAGCGTGTTTGATAGACAATTCATTTGTTTGGGCATTTTAAATATAAGCAACATCTTAGATTGATAAATCTTATGGTTAAACTGGAATATGGCAATGTTCTCTAGTGAAGTTCTAAAGATAAGAATTATTTTGGGTTTTTTTCATTTGTCTTTGTTCTGGTTATACTGAAAGTTGTAATGATGAAGAAAATTTCCCATTTGGAGTAACGCTGCTGCTTTTCTGGGGATAATGGATACACTGGGACGGATTTCTCTTCATACCCAAATTTGCCCCTAAAAAAGGGAGGTGAACAGAGATATGTGTTTAAATTACCTCTGTAGTGAGAGATCTGGACTGTTCCTCTCATTTCCTGCTAACCTGCTGTGCTCCCTCCAGCTCCTCTTGCTGCGAGGTTACGCTTTCAACCATTCTGCTGATTTTGAGACGGTTCGCATGATCAAGGAGAAGCTGTGTTACGTGGGATACAACATTGAACAGGAGCAGAAGCTGGCACTAGAGACCACAGTTCTAGTTGAATCCTACACGGTGAGTCTCTCGAGACAGCTTTCCTTGTCCTAAACTTCCTAGGTTTAAATTCAGGTGGCATTTAGCTTTGATTCCTTCACAGTTTTTCTTGGCAGTAACTCACCTCTCAGCCTGTAGAATGAAATTAATTGGTTCTGGGAAAATCTTCTACAGGATTTTTTCTTTTCAGGTTTTCTGCAAGTCTTTGTACTCATTTTTGTCATTGTAGATCTTTGAATGTTATAGTACAGGAATTTGTAGAGAAAGTGGACTTATTTTAGCATATGAAATTGTTTCAGCTTCATCCATGCGGCAGTGAGACACGAGGCTGATATCTGGTGTCAGGAAGGGTAAACTTGCTCTTAGTGGAAACTTTGTGATCACAGTTGGAAAAAT
The DNA here is from genome assembly GCA_013398275.1 of Promerops cafer. NCBI lineage: Eukaryota > Metazoa > Chordata > Aves > Passeriformes > Nectariniidae > Promerops > Promerops cafer. Next base: position 47,212 of record VZSE01004915.1, on the reverse strand, counting down.
TTGCAGAAAAGCATTATTCTTGCTGTAAGATAATTTTTTTAATTGATACTAGGAGTTGGTATTGCAAGGAAATATTTGGTCAGTGTCGATATGTCTGGTCCCTGATATCTCCAAGTGAAGTGCAGGGTGATTAAAGAATTTGTATATTCTTTCAGTACTACTGAACGACTTCTTGCAGTGCTGACAATTATCAGCAATTTCCTGTGTTAAAACATTTGAGAGCAATGTAGGTCATTTCCTCTTGGGTTTTTTTTAGCATTCAAGTGGCTAAAAGTAGTCTTTTCAATGGTGTTGTTTCTTCCCTAGCTCCCAGATGGCAGGATTATCAAAGTTGGTGGAGAACGGTTTGAGGCACCAGAGGCTCTCTTCCAGCCTCACTTAATCAATGTTGAAGGGGTTGGTGTGGCTGAATTGCTGTTCAACACCATCCAGGCTGCTGACATTGATACCAGGTAAGAGCGGAACATTTAAAATCCTCGGTCTGGGTGCAGGGGTGATGCAAGAACTGTCTTCAAAGTAACAACTTTTGCTTCAGACACTAATGTGTGCCCCTGGGAGAAGGGTGTATGCTGAGAGTGGGCCTCAGGCTGAGCTTTTGGAGCTTAACAGGTTGTCTGGAAACTATTTCAATAAGAATGAGCAAAGACAAAATCTTGAAAGCACAATATTTTTTTATTTCTGCTTTCTGGGAAAGCATGAGCAAGTCTGCTGAAGTTGTGCAGTCTGTCTTTGTGTAGTGACTGTTTTTTAGATTTGTATTTACTCCCCTGTCTGTACAGGTACCTACCGTAGTACAGACAGAGTAAACTATATAACACTACAAAGACATTTTTTTGGGTCAGGTCTGAATTCTACAAGCACATTGTACTGTCTGGAGGGTCCACCATGTACCCTGGGCTGCCTTCACGACTGGAGCGGGAACTGAAACAGCTCTACCTGGAACGAGTTCTGAAAGGAGATGTGGAAAAACTCTCGGTGGGTATCGGGTGGCTGCTGCAGCCGGGGGGCGCAGAGCCTTCCCCTGAATCCCCGCTAGAGGGAGCCAAGTGGTCAGAGATGGCGGAGGCTGCGGGTGGCCCTCGCTTCAGCCTGCAGCATCGCTGCCCCTCCTTCCTCACACCCTGCCTTAGCTTTGTACGTGCTTGCAGTAAAGTTACCTTCCACACCCTGCTAGTAGCTGGTAATTCCTGAAGTCTTGGGTTGATTTGAATGTATAATAGCCTGATAAATACTAGGACACAAATTGTAATGGTGGTTAAACAAAGCTAAGGAGTTTCTGTGCCTTAAAGTTGACATGGAGCAAAAAAGTTTGTTTTTTTTAATCTGTGAAAGTTTGGTTCATACTACAAGTGAAATACTCAAAAGTGAAAGAGGCTAGAGCTCTAACACACTTTCAGGTGGAATAAGTTTCCCTTTCCCACTGGTTACTGTGATAAGCAGGCAACAGCCACAAGCATTACAGAGGTAATAGTGTGTTGTACTGAAAATTCCTTTGCGTGGAGTTTCTAATGGTGAACTGAATTGAATTTCCCTGGTTCTTAATACAGTGTCCTCTGAAGGTCCTCTGTGGAATGACTCAATTGCACAGAATGTTTTACATCTGAGACAGTATTTCAGTCATAGCTTTGTACTCATTTTTCCTCTTGATGTTAAAGCTTTAGCACTGAAGAAGTTAAGGGAATATTAATTGGTTAAGCTGGTTTAGATTGTGTAAATTGGTATAATTCTAAAATATTTGTGATTTGATGATCTGGTAACTTCTGAAAATTTTAGCTGTCAAAGGTTAGGAATTATTTCACTTTTAATAGTGTTCCTGAAATGCAAAAACTGGGTTTTAATTTTCTGTCAGTATTCTCAATCCTGGGGTTTTTGTTGATATACTGAAAGTACAATTTTTGGGCAAGTGTCAGTAGCTGTGTGTAAGTTCCAGTGCAAAGCTGGAAGCTCGCACAGAGTGCCCAGTGCTATCATTTCAGTTTTTTGGTTGCATTTTTCTCACTAGACAGTTTCCACTTCATTGTTCTTGTGGAAAGTGCAATTTTATTTTGCAAGGCTTTGTTTCAAGAATCCTAGTAACAATTTGTTTTCTTTTTCTCAGAAATTTAAGATCCGAATCGAAGATCCCCCCCGTCGGAAGCACATGGTGTTTCTGGGGGGTGCTGTTCTAGCAGACATCATGAAAGACAAAGACAACTTCTGGATGACCCGACAAGAATACCAAGAAAAGGGAGTGCGTGTGCTGGAGAAGCTTGGTGTGACTGTTCGATAAATCCCAAAGCTTGTTCCCATCACATGTCTAAAGCTTTTTTCTTTCATTGCCAATCTCTGAACTCACTCAGCTACATGCTATGGAAGGGCCTGTCTGTGGCCTTTTGACCCAAACGTCAGGTTTTGTTCTGGTTTCTTGGGGTAGCTTTTGTTAAATGTTTCTTAATGTGGCTAAATTTGACTATTAAATTTGACCACTTCCCTGCAAACAAAACGGAGCAAGAGCAGCCTGTCTACTTCATTGTTCCCTCCCAGTAGGCAATTGGGTAATTCTGGTAGGCTTTTTCTTCTGGGTTTATTGCTGTAGTCCTGCTAGCTTTTGTCTCTAGTCCACAAAGGGTTGTGTGCCTTTTTTAGCATAAGAAAACCTTTAAACAAGAGTTTTTGCTATTGGATCATTGTGGTGGTTATCTTTGCATTTTTATGCCTCTCTCTACATTAAGTTTGGGGTTTTTTTTCTTTCCTGCAACTAGGAATTTTGATTAAACATTGTTAAAAACTAGTTGAAGTAGCTGGAATGACTTTAACACACTGTTTCGATGTAATGTGGTTTCATATGCACTGCTGCCTAAACTGGCTTCTGAGGTGGTTCATCCTTAAAGGTGGTGGTGGGGCCTTCAGACTGTATTTCTCTAAGTGGGAATGTACAGTTGCCACGAATGGAGAAACACCTGATGTTCTGGCAAGTGTACATTTGTGGCCTTAGGTGTCTTTTTTCTGGAGAGAGGAGACAGGTTTGAGCTGTGTTTCTTTTTTGTTAAGGGACAGCTGGGGGGGGTCAGCCTGACCAAAAATGCCTCTTTTCATAACTAAATTTTGGTACCGTGGTGTCTCAGCATAGGAAGCAAGAATGTTAAATTAGCTATTCTGTTATTGTTGAAGAAACTTAGATATGCTGAGACCGGAGCCTCTGAAATTATTGAAAAGATTTAATACTTTCAGAAATGCTTGTGAAAACTGTAACTATAAATATTTAAAGCCCCAGGACTAAGTTTTAAAAAGTCTGATGTTTTAAGTGCTTGTAGGTACATCAGAAGCACTTCCATTAAACTTTACAAGTATATTAACCTAGTGCCAAGTAGTTACTGCAAATGAATATTTCAATGACCAATGTTTATTGCAGCAAGCAGATATTTATAAACAACCAGTGGCAGTAGGTTATAAAGAATGACTTATATTTGTTCCAGTTAAGAATAATATTGGAATAGGAGGTGTTGGTTGGTAAATAGGCACAATTCATTTTATCTAGTCTTGATTTTTGATACTTAACATGGGATGGGGAAGGAAGTGAAAACCAGTGATGAAAATGCTGTTTCCAGAAAGTACATTAAAGCTGAGTTGTTCTAAAAAATAGAAGTTGTCACTAGTAATTATCAGCCACCTTCTTTGAGTGTAGTTGCCTGTGGTTTTTTCCTACTAGCAGACTGGTAATTATCGTTGCAATAAAATCTGCCTTACCGTAAGCATAGCAAAAACTGCTTGCATACAAATGCTAGCTAGACTTAGTTCTACTTTGCTTTCCATAGAAATATTATATTCTTACTGGTTTTCGAAGCCTACCGTAACATTTAAGCATAAGGAAGTCAAGATCTGCTCTTGACTTCCAAACCTTGGAATGTATGAGAGATGCTTTCATATAGTTGCCATTTGTCTACATATTTACATTAATAATTGACCCCAGAAACATGGAAATATTAAACTCTCTTCGACTCTTAAAATGTGCTTCCTTTCTAAATTGAGCAGACAGCTTCCTTTGGCTGAGCGAGCCAAAGGGGCAGAAACCATGTCTGCATTTCTTTAATAACAAGACAGTCACTATAGTATTGCTAGTAATGACCATTTAATTATAGGTGGGTGGGGTTTTTTGCAGCTATATTTACTGTTAACTTGAACAATACGAATTTACAGGCATGCCGGTCATGCCTCAGTGCATGCACTTAAGCAGTTACTAGATTTTTGGGGATGTGAATGTAAGGGGTACTCTGAATTCCTGTAGTCTTCTAAACATTTAATACACAAGACTTAAAAATGCTGTGGGCTTGCTTTAGAGCTATGATTTCTCATGTGACTGTCTCTGGGCTTTTCAGACAGTGTTGGGAATCATGGAAATAAACCAAAGAATGACTTAAAAACTTTTTTTAAATGACAATCTGTCATGTGGTTTTTCAAATCTAGACCTTGACCCTGCAACCCCTTTTCTAAACCATCTTCTCCCCTGTCCACTGGCTTCAGTGAGGTATGTGCATGTTTGAGTAAAGGTTTTGGAATTTGGCCCCTTCACTAGAGAACTTCACAGCACCACAAGTAATATATGTCAGTTGATTGTGCAGAATCTTGGGTTTCCATGGAAACCATGTATATATGAAAAAAAGAAACTAGCATTTAAAATTAACTGTGATCATGGATTCAGAGGAACACATTCGTAATCCAGATACTGAATGGGTGTTCCAGTTGTGCTCAGTGTGGTTCTCCATGTATGTGTTTGCACACACAAGTGTTGTGTGTGTGTTCTCTCAGCTGACAGCTTCAATACTGCTATGAAAGCAATCTGGTTTTAAAGTTTTTTTGAAGACCAAATAACTTGAATTGTATTTGCAAAATGCTTCAGCTCCTATAAAATTAGAATAGAAGATGCCGCATCAGTTGTAAGTTTTTTGGGAACATCCTATTTTTAATGTTAAGCTGCTTCAAACCCTCCCCTCCCCCAGTGTTCTAGGATGTTAACCAATGTAACACAGATGGCTTTTTATACCGTTCTGAATAATGTTAACACACAACACTGGTTGAGACCATGAATGGAAATAAACATCTATTTAAATTGACAGGTCTTTTCAATACAAAAATAAAATCAGATTTTTTTCAAAGTAGATTATGTTTGCTTTGTTTCCTTTGGGAAATCACAGTTCTGTCAGTTTTTCTCTAACTTAACTTCCATCACAAAACCATCATGAGCTGCTTTTGCTGAGGAAATCTGACATGACAAAATAACACATTGTCTACTGATTGCTGTCATATTCCATCCTTTAGCCAATACTCTCTCCATCCTTTTCTTTAAAAAGAAAAAATCCTTACCCTTGGACAGGAATCTTTTTCTAGTTCAGCCTCCATACTGCAAACTGGGAAGAGCCCTCAACTTGTATTGACCTCAGCATCCTTGGCTAAGCTCAGAAGCCACATAATGATGCCCTGGTTAGGAAAAGTCTCCTTGGCATAGTGACTTCATGTGCTATTTCACCTGCATTGCTGATTTTAACTGATAGAAAAAATGCTTGTGGGGTTGACCTGTAGCATTCAGAAGGACTTGAGTGGATTAGTGACTGGTCCACCACTCACAATGCATTTATTTGGCTTTTGAAATGAGCTCAACCAGCTTCTTCCCCCAGCTTATTGCACGTGCTGGGCTGGAGGAATGCTCCCCAGGCATCTTGTTCCTGGTAGGATAATGGGTTTGTTTTTCTTAGATGGACCCACTATGTGCAGTTTGGCTCTGGATGCATCTGCCTCAGTGGCTGGGTCAAACACTTGTCATCTTAGGGACAGATGCAGATAGACAGGATTTTAATAGAAAAAAAAAAGTAAGGCCACCCTTAACCCCAAATTTGTGTTTCATCACTGTGCATTCTTGGGAAAAAAATACATCTGGCTATGTCTCTGCTCAGTACTAATTCATGGTCCCTGCTCCTCCCCTTTCACTTGTTTTGCCTGACATGGCTTTTGTGTGGAAAAGACTAAATACAGCTCAGTCGACATTTGCTAGTCAACTTTTTCAATAGTGAATTCCTTCCCTGTGGGCACTTCAGCTATTTTCCACAAACAAGTGCCATTAACTGTTCCAAAACTGTGGAAGATCTAGTTTTGAGGGGTTTTTTGGTTGCTGTTTGGAGGGGGATTTTGTCTGTTTAGTTTGGTGTGGGCTTTTTGGTGGGGGGTGAGGTTTTTTTGTTTTGTTTATTTTTAAATCCAAGTATATCTGCTTCTATGTTCTAACTAAGAATGGTATTAGAGAAAATTGATTTGGGCTTTTTCAGCAAGTATTTCAGCTAAAATTTTGGTTTATTTGGGCCCTGCTATGTCATGCTTGTTCCTTCCTAATGGGTTGGTTTGTTGTCCTGGTGCTTTTAAGTCACTGCAACTTTGCCATTATTGGCCTCAAGAAAAAAACCCTTCCATTCCAACAGGCTGCTAATTTTGCTTCTTACCTTCACTGCATCACAACATTAAAATAGCTCTTTAGTAACATCCTCCATGTACATTTCTTACCTTCCCGTAACCTGGTGCTGCAGCCCATTGAACCAACTAACAGCTGCACAAAACAAGATTTCTGTGCACATCTGCTTATTGCCCAAACAGCTGGAGAAGAGCTCCTGACCTTCTTTGTGCCTCATGCAAAATTCTTTTGTGGTGCTGCTGGAAAAAGGAGAAGTTCAGGGAGGAGAGGCAGCATGGGGCTTTGTTTCTCAATTGGTTTATTTGATTTTCTTTAAATTTTGTTTTTCCTTTTGAAAGCAACCTTAACATTAAAGATTAGGGAAACAGTTTCTATTCTGGGTCATGAATAAAGTGTAAGAGTCTTAGCAGATACTTGGGATGGTACTAAGGGCCATCTTCAGCAGTAAAACTCAGGTTCCTTCACATACCTTTTAAAAAAAATTATTATTAAAAAACCATCTCTGTTCCCAAAGCCTAGGAGTAATAATTAAACTGTAGCTGCAGGAATAATGACAGATATGGGCCCCTTGCCTACACCTTTTAATCTCTGCACCCATCTCCCCATCTGGTTTTTGTTTGCCCTAAAGCCTAAGTGGTTTCAAGATCCTCCTCTTGCATGCATTTTCTGACCATGTGCCCATTTAAAATCTCTCCAGGTATTTTAATTAATTAATTGCCAGTTGTTGGCCTCAATGCAAGTAGATCCTGTAAGTCCTGACTCCCATCAGGCACTTTTCTTAGCACAGCAGCGCTTCTGGGGGCTCCAAATTGAAACCTTTGCACTGGCCTGTAACTTTCTGTTCTAAACCACTCTGTGTAACCCTGATTTTGGCTTTCCCTGCCAAGGCAGGAAAAGCAAGGGTGGCATTAAGGACATGAAAGGCGGTATTTCGGGAGGCACCCAACCACATAATCTCCCTGGAATATTTTAGGGTTTTCCTGTTGTAGTGGGTATTGGCATGAATCATGTGGGACAAGTCCAGTAAGAGCAGGTGGGATTTATGTTAGCACCTGTAATAACTGGTAGATTTGTCCCCTCTAAAGTCTTTTCGTAAGGGAGGTATTAGGGCTTCTCATAGCATTACTGGGTAATAACCTGGAACACGAGCCTTTGAAATGTGGTCACTGCTGGAATCCACGTAGTGCCATGTGAGAACAAAATGCGGTAATGATAATTGCTCATTATCTAATTATACAAGAACTTAAAACCCCAGAGGGTGAAAACTAATTAAATGGTTATCTACTCTTAAAACGGCAACAAAAAAGAAGAGGAAAATTCATTCTTTAGGCTCTTGTTCCATTACTGTCAGCAAAGTCATGTGTTCCTTGAGAAGTGAAGGAGACAGTCCAGGATGGACAGAGTTCTCTCCATCCTGCTGCAGAGATTGAGGTGGGAAGCTTACTTCTAGGATAGTCTGCTTAGTCAAAAGTCCCTCAGCTGTCAAGCTATAGCTCAAAATGAAGGAGGATTCATTGACCCAGGTTATCCAGGAAGGCAGCCGGTGCTGGCCTTCAGAGCTGTATGGGTCACCTTTTATGTTTGCTTGTGCAGAATTTTAAAGATAAAGTACCCACACCACTTGGTCCCTTGGTGTGGATGTAGTGTGCTAGGGGCAGGCCTTGGTTTTACCCTATATTGAAGCATGCTTCTTCCACCTAGGAAAAGTAGCCGCCTGTCCAAACAAAAGTGGTGGCATTTTCCTGTAGTTCAAGACCCTGCAGCTTTTGCTCCAGCAGTAGTAGACCTCTGTAAAAACCCCTATCCTGCCAAATGCAACAATGAATAGCACCTTAGGTCCTAATTTAACTTTCCAAAAAGTACCAGACAGCCCCTACCTCATCTTGAGCCACATGCCTTCCTTTGGAGCCATCATTCCTGCCTCTCAGCATTCATACACTACTGCTGCCCTGGTAAAACACCAAGCCCCCCACTGCTTAAACCATGGTCCCCCAAATACAAGGGACGTGCCAGACTTTCCAGGGCCATCAGTGCTGACCTGCTGTTCTCGGGGTGCTGGAGTGAGAGGAAGGCAGACAGCAGGCACGGCTCAGCAGGACCACACACTTCAGCTTCTATCGCAGCGGTGCTCCAGCGAACAACAGGTGCTGAGCTTCTGTGGGATTTGGAAATGCAGCGTTGCCCTGCCTGTCCTGCCTGTGTAACCCAATACTGCAGGCATTCTCAAGACACAGTCTGCAGGCTGTAAAACACACCTGCGTGGTCATGGTGCTCTCTGGTAGCTCACAGCTCGCACCTGGGACACAGCGGCAGACACTGGTTTTGAGCTGTTGGCTTTGCAGCGAGCTACGAAGCCCAGGTATCTGCCCCACCAGAAAAGCCCCCTCTAGCCCACCGAACATACACGAGAAACAGTATTTCTGTGCTTTCCAGAGCCTGGGACTAATGATCTTAATCAGAAAAGCATAATTTGGATTAGGAGTGAAGGTTCAGCGAGTGCAGCGACACCCAGGCAGTTCTGGGGAGCAGCTGATGTGCTCTTGTCCACATTCCTGCTGTTACAGAGGTGTGTATGTTTCTGGGTTGCCATAGATTGCAGAGCTGTTAGCTCGATGTCTTACATATTCAAACTGTCTTTTTCCCTGCTTTCCCAAAAAGCATAGTTCAAGGCTCTGCTGTTAAATGTGGGGGGTATTAACTTGGGAGGTAGGTTGGTCCGGTGTAAATCAGAATGCTTGCTATTTCTGGAGGTTTTCTTAAGGAGTAGAGTGGGTCAGAAGGAAGTGACTCCTTATTTTTTTAATTACCCATCCCCCCGACATTGTAACACAGTTGTTGCTTTCAAGAATATGCATGGTCTGTTTTCTTCAGACCATTTGCTCATCTGGTAAAATAATTAGCTGTTATGCAGACAGAGGGAAAGGATCACATCTGCACAAGACAGGAAGACTGGGACAGTAGAAAGGGGGAAAAAAAATTCCCTGCTTGAATCACAGCTGCCCACCATGCATAGTAACAGAGCTTGCCAAGAATATTCAAATTGATTTAGGAAGAAAAGCTGAGGAAACCGTTTAACCCCAGCCTGCTTGGATCTGTTACAGTATCTCCATGGGCTGCTCTGCTCCCACTTTGGGCTGAAATAAAGGTTTTCAGGCTGCCTGTTTCCCCAAGCAGCCTTCCTGTGTCTCCCTTCCTCTTCTGCATCAGGAACACAAAACACAGACTCATTGCTGGGCATGAGGCTGTGAGCAGCTTTCCACACCAAGAAAATAACCAAAGGTTGAAACATTTAATTCATATTGATAGGATTAAGTTGCAATTGGATCATATGATTAAAACCAAGAGTCAGGCAATCTATTTGTGACTAATCTGGGGCAATGGCAACCTTTTTGCTGCCTGCTGTATACTCTGAATTAGGCTCCTTCTCCAGAGAAGTGGTCAGCATGTGCATCATCTGCAAACAACCTCTTCAAGTGTTCGAAGCCAAAATCACTTGCTCAAGGGTTTCCGAGCACACGAATCCTTTGCAGGTCATTTGCAAGCAGTTGAGAGGGTTTTACATCAAAAAATGAGTAGCAATAGTTCAGACATGTGAGTCATACAGCAAATCCCTTTTCCTACTTAAATCAATCTACATCTGTAAGCATATACTCATTTAATGATTAAAAAATGGGGCATTTGGAGTATTTCTTCTCAGACCCTGTTATCTCTGGGACCATCTTTTTCTGCAGGAATCCCAGGCTCACTCCCAGCACTATCTTTGGGATAAATCCACAAAAAAAGATAAATGTAGAACTGCACAGAATCATATCCAAATAAAATAAAAGTGCTATAATGCAGGTGTTTCAATACTTGATTTCAGGTGCTGGTCCCACCTAAGCTGTGGGTGGGCTGTCCTTGCCAGCTGGAGCAGCCAATTCCAGCATTAAACCCCTCCAAACCTCTGCTCAGCTGCAACCTCCCCTATAACAGGAGGCCTTTGGCACATAAGCTTTTTTCCAGTTAAAACACAAGTTCCCTTGGTACCTAAATGTCTGCTGTGAGGTGAATGCAGATGTGTTGAGACCCTGACAGCACTGAGCAGCTATGTGCTGCGTCCATGCCTAAACCACAACCAGTAAAGCATTCTCCATCAAGCTCGCCTGTGGAGGAGCTAGGCTGGAAGATGTGTGCACAAGATGTTTTTGGATCAGATCTCTCACAAAAACAGCTGTGGGAGGAAATGGGCCCAGTAGTCAGACCACATTCACCATTAATATTCATTTATGCACAAATACTAACACAATCATAGATGGCTTCTAAAGGAATGAGCCTAAATATTTCCAGGAAGAGACAGCTCTGTGTTCTGGACAAATGATTTAGAGGCCACTGAAAGGAAACCCAAACCCTCTTCCTCTATTTCGTGAGAAGGGCCTCTCTTGCAGAGTTCCTGCCTGTGCATCCTGATGAGGAGGAGACATCTCCTTGTAACAGAGGATGAAGCACCTGGCTGGCTTCAAGGGCCCGTAGCTGTGTCTTCAACCTCTCCGATTTGCCAGCGTGTGGCAGCTCCTTGCCCACAGCTGACCAGCTCCTAGGGATCCACTACACACACCCTCCCAAATGCACCAGCATGGAAGCGGTACCTGAGAGCCCCTAGAACTGGCAGCTCCCCCAGGCTGCAGGAAAGCCACATCCTTTGCATAGATTCCCATCTCCAGTTGCTCTGTAGCTCCTGCTGGAGGGAGATGATCCTCCCCTCCTGCAGCACCAAAGCACTAAGCAGGGGTTGGATATAAACCCTGTGTTGCAGGAAGGCTCAGATACAGAAGCGAATCAGGCTGTTCCTGTACTTAGGTGGATATGTTTGAGGGGATATCTTTAGTTATAAAAGGAGCAAAGAGGAGTAAAACAGAAAGAGGACAAGAGATGACCAGGAACAGAGGGAGGGAAGGTGATGAGATGGATACCACTGGCTTACTAACCATAACAACACAGTCAAGACCACTGTGACAGAGACACTTGTTGTCCCTTGCTGGTGACCACTCAACCAAGCATAGCCCAAGGATGCCCTACAGAGGACATAGTTTGTCACCCCTTCTTTTGTGTGAGGTGACAACAGAGAATGTGCAAATGTGTAGCACTTCTCCCAAAGTTTAGAGTACAGTAGATGCTCATCCCTGGCCAGACTCCTCCTGAAGTCGATGAAATAAGCCCTGAATGAGATCAAAGAGGCATTGAACAGAGCTCTAGGGGTCCAAGGAAAATTTTCACTTGTTCAGCATTGCATTTTTAGTTAAAGTATTTGATACTTCAATTAGTCCCTGTTGGAACCAGCTAAGTCACAAGCAACACAATAAAGATGGAAGTTTGGGTTTTCCTCAAGGACGCTGCTCCATTTTGTAGGACAAAGCCTAGAAAACTGCACAAGAGGGAGGAGACACACAAACCTTCCCCTCCAAGATTTGCTCAAGTTCCCTGCTCATGCAGAGAAGTTATTAAAGAGTAGGAAGTGTAAACACAGTAACACCAGAAATACATTTTCTTTCCAGCCAAATTCCTCTGTAAATCAATGTGAAGGAGCAAACACACAAGACCAAATCCAAACCCCATGTCATTGCCTCATATAGACAGTTAAGTATCACCTTACACTGATGGTCTGTCAGACTTTCAATATCTGCAAGCACAGGGCAATGCCTGCCAACTTCAAGGGAGATGTTCATGTGCACAACAGGCAGGATGAAGCTTTAAAACCACTGGTAGTTACACTTTTACTGCCAGAAGCAACATTTTAATCTAAGTATTGGCTCCTGACAAAGGCTGTATTCTGAAGCGCTCCAACATCTTTGCTCCATCTGAGTCATTGCAAATGCCTGTCTTTAATCTATTTTCAAGAACTGTTGGGTTTGGGATTTTTTTTTTTCCTAAGTACAAAAGAAAATGTTTCTGTGTGTACATTCATGGCAACAGAGCTACACAGAGACATAAACTAGTGGAAGGTCCATATGTTTAGAGAATATCATACGTAATGAGAACTGCTGCATTTTTGTAAAATGTAATGAGACAGATACGCAGCAGCTGTGGGTTACTCAAGAAGCAGCTAATTTAGCAAGCTGAATTCAAGGATATTTCCCAGATCTCCCAAACAATGAATAGCAGTGTTGTTTAAGATTACCATTATGCCTTACATCCTCCTTTGACTGGAAGCAGCAGGAGGAAGCCCCTATCTGTGCTTCTGGGGCAGAAATACATGATTAGTGCCTAGCTATCATACAAAGTCCCAGGGGAGCAAGGGGGTCTGGACTTGAAGGAAGGAAGGAAATTGTGTAGGATAAACAAAAAAGGGCCTCAGGAAAGCAGTTGAGATGGGCAAGACTTGGTGAAAAATAGAAAAGAGAAATTAAAAAGGAAATATTGAAGGGATTGACTTGAGTTCTAACTAATATTGAACTTTAAAACAAATATACTGACTTCAGAAACAGCATTAGAAATTTAGCAGGTTTGTATCTTTATATGTCTAGGTTTGCTCTAAGGCAAGGTATTGCTCATTTCAAATATACAAATGGAAGTTTTAAGGCTTGATTGCCCTTAGATTTCACTTTTCCAGGGATTTTACCTACCCTTCCCCCTATTACAAAAACGAAGATACAGACAACCTGTGTGGAGTCACAGCTCCATTTCCCTGTTCACTGAGGAGACAGGGCTGGTGTGCTCTGCTCTCCTAAGGTGGCCAGTTTGCCAGCAGCCCAGGTACCCTGCAGCCACCCCAGAGAGTCACAGAGGCCCACAGAACAGCCCACTAGACCCAGCTGCCCTCAATTCCCACTGCAGCTGGAGCCTAGTGCCTCATATTGAAGAGAGAGATGCAGCACTGGACCCACTCCAGGTTCTGCTTATTCACATAAATTAAAACAGGTTATACACACTGCTTTAAAAAAAAAAAAAAAGAAAAAAGGAAAAATTAAGAGAGGGGCTACTTAAAATTCTGGCTCCCTACCAGATCTTTTTTTGTGGGGAAGGTCTCTAGAGCGACAGTGTCAATGGCAGTTTGTGGCCACCCTTCTTCAGCAGGAAGACAGAGAGGGAGAATAGGGACTCGCTAATCTGGAATAATTTGTGGGAGGATTTACACATACAAACAAAAGTGACCAGGTCTTCCCCAAAGTAAGAGATTACCTGAGTGAATAGACTTTCTAAAGGATTTTCAGATATAGTAACTTGGTAGTAGTAAACTGCAAAGGACATTGTTGCATTGAGATATATTGCATTTATCTGTTTCCTGGATCTGATATTAGAATTTCCTCTTGCTGTACTATTGAGATAACCAAAACCTCTGCCTCTCTATAAAAAAAAAAAAAAAAAGCTTGATTTCCAGACAAATGGGATGAGTTACACAACAGAAGTACGAGGAAAATCCACTTCTCCTGGCCAAGCTCATCTCTCTGCTCCGCTGGTGGAAATCAGGGGTAAATGCCTAAAGCTCCAAAACTTGATGAGAACTCCTAGGGGTAGAGCAGAGCAGAGGCTCGTACTTAACTGATGGAGTCATTTCCACAAGCCCAGGTTTAGAAATTCATTATAGCAACAGGCTCAAACCAAATCTTTTGCTTAGTTACACAGAGAAGGGATTGCTCCTGGTGAAATGAATGTTAAAACCACTGAGTGGCTTATGTAATGTAGCATTGGGCCTCCAAAGTGTTTTATGGCAGAGGAGCACATCTAGAGTCAGCAAAAGTCTATCTTGGGCTAACGACTTTGCTCTTTGCCATATAAGAGCTACATGTCCAAGTCTGGGTGTAATTCTGCTTCCAGAACCACAGCTGAAGTGAGATAACGCAGCTAAAAGTTTGGGAACTACCTGAAATAAATACATTTTTAAGTAGACATTTTTTTCTTCTTACAAGTTTTTGAGCAGACCCTTTATATTTAGTGATACACAGACTCCACTGCTCTCATATCAGAATATGATTCCCAGAGCAGTTCATTCCTTTGCACAACGACAAAAGCCCAGCCCATCAGCAAGAGGAGCTGGAGTTTATTCAGCAGTCCATAGGAAACAGCTGTTGCTTTCAACCCTGCCTCTCCTTTATCTCCTTTATTGTTTATTCATGTCTCAGCTCATACTAGCCACTGTGAGCAGGTCAGGACTCTGCACTCCAAAAAGCTCCTCAGAAGCTGATGGAACTCAGCCCAGTGCCAGCAGGACGGAGGAGTTGGGTTTTATATTATTCAATTCCCAGGTGGTGACAGAGGTAAATTCCTGACTTCATTAGTTAATAGTGCAGACAACAGCCAGGCCTTTGCCCTGGATTTTTGCAGAGGGGAGCAAATGCTCAGTGAGTAGTATGAAAGAAACCAAATACAACAAGCCAAAAATGGAGGGTGCCTTTGGATATTTCTCCCCTTCTCTCTGAGTTTGTTGACAATTCCTTTGTACTGCAAAGGATGTTTACTCCCCCTCTCTTCTGTAATGATGTAGTGAGTAGGACTGTGCTTACAAACCTGCAAATATTTATCTGTAAAGACTGTGCTGTGGTGTAACAGCATGCAGAAGTGGTCCAGAGCCCGAATAAACTAGAGTTATTTTCTACAGAGAAGCAGGGAGTGGTGACCCCAATACATTTGCTGGAAATTTGCTACCAGGCAGGAGGAAAGATGGCAGTAATGAGCTCAGTGTGAAGAACAGGAAAATAGAAGGCAAGGCTCCCACGTCCTTCTTCTAACTGCCTTCATTTGTCTCTGTTTCCCAGTCAAAATGTGGGTGTAATTGTTCAGGCATAGCATGAAGCTTTAAAGACTCACAGTGGATACGGCATAGCGGGAGGACAGCATGATGTCAGCAAGAAGTGAGTTATTCTCCTCAGCAGTGAAAGAATTAGTGAGCTACAAATCCAGGGGTCTCAGGACTTTAATCCAAACTGGACAGAACATTTCAGCTCACCAGATTGGCAAGAGACAGAGGGACGACCCTACGTCTCCCCTTGCACAAAAGCTTTCCTGAGTCACAAACCATGCAGAGCTGTATGTATCATTCACACCCTTGAAAGCTCTGCAAAACCCAAAGCTGTGTCCCCATGGTGAGAGAAATAAGGAGAGAGGAGAGAGGAAGAGGTGAATGCCTGCTTGTGAGCAGACCTCTTTCCATTTAACAGCAGATGAGAGTGTCACTTATTTTCACAAACAGCTATTTAACATAAGGAAGCATCATGAAAAGAGAAGAGCAGATAAGGCATAAATTATACAGCTAGCTCAAGAATATGGCTCCTACTCGACTTTAAAAGGCAGGCCAGATGTCTTCAGATACTGTCGGCTGTGAGTCGGTGTCGCAAAACCTTTCAAGCTCAGCTAACTCAAGTCACAATGTGCACTTGATTTGCTTGGCTGAACGGGGAACTTCCCGAGCTGTGAGCAGGATCTACGCACAGCTGAAAATACGGTGGGAATGAGTCAGTTCCTTGGAGCTTGCGTGGGAGGCAAAGACAGAACTGTGGGTGGCTTCAAAGTGTTAAACAGCCTTTTAAATTCAGGCCCAGTTTCTCAGAGGAATAAGGAAACAGAGATATTCACCCAGTCAGGGTTTAGTTCCATGTCTTGGGTCAGCCTTGAGAAAATTGCTCTCTGACAGTAACAGCCACTTCCCAGGCACACAGATCCACATGCTCCCAAGCCAGTTCTGCTTCAGATGTAACTCTGTGGAGTTCAACAGCAACCCACTTAGTCCCTCACCCACAGCAACACAGCAGCAGCTGACCATTCTCTCTTAACATCTGCAAGCTGCCTCCAAGGCAAGGCAGAGCCCCACCAGCTCCAGGTCAGGTGTTCCTCTGTCCACATCTGCGCCCTCCATTTCACCCCTGTTGCTTGAGCTGCCTGGAATGATAACTCTTCCAACACAGGCATCTCAGGTACCCAGTCCCTGTGACAACAGACAGCTACTTCAATCTTTCCAGTTCTATATAGGCAGGGAGTTTCCCCATCCTGCAGTCTATCATTCCACCTCTGGTGCCAAGAACTTTAGGATGTGGTCCTACCCACAACTGGTTTGCGCATATAAGGGAAAGGGGATGCTGTGGGTTAAATTACCTGGTGCATTGGAAATTCAGGCCCCATGCAGTTACCTCCTGCCAACTGTTTGCCATTCAGCCTGGTTCTCCTATAGTGCAACTGGAGTCTGGTCAGCTCTAAAGAGGATTTATTGCTTTTACTGGATCAGGCTCACCCTTCCATTTAAGTGGATTAATGTGGGTTAGCTTCACACAGCATTAGCCAAGTCAACAGAAAGTTCCCTACTACTGGCAATGTTGTTGTTTTTTCTCTGTCACGATGAATTTTTAATGGTCTTTTTGTGCAAGAGCAGCTTTGCAAAATCTTAGACTCCTGCTTTCCAACTTAGATGATTTGGCATGTGAAGAATGCAATGAATATTTAAACCTGTAGTTTGGCATAGCCTCCATAGAGCAGCTAGAAACCTAGTCCTGGTCTTTTGGGGACTAGCCAGCAACGATGCAAATCCCCAAGCCTGGAGAAATTGCATGGGGAGCTTGTGAGGTTACATCAATCTTCGGTGCTCAACCAAAATCACTCTAACTCTACCATTCTTTAGATTCTTTTAATTAACCTCAGGATTCATATGGAGGAGCTGTACGTGGGTGGAGCTGTGGGTTATTTGATAGATGACTCAGATCACTCTGCTGGTCATATTTTATTCACGTGAGGGTAACTGCTGAGGGCTGTTATTTACCACTGGAACCAGGGTCCCCAGCGCAGCAGATGATGTGCAACCATGTGGTAACAATCTCTGCCTGGAAGATCTTACAATCAAACCAGATTAGACAAAAGGGTCAAAAAGGAAGGCACCCCTCTTTTGCCCTTCTTGTACACATGGGTGAGCTAGGGGCTTGCACACACATTCAAGCAGCCACCAATTAAGAGTTTACTGTAACCCCTTTGTACACAACTTAGCCCACGGCAAAATCAAGGCAAATCAACTCAGCTTTATTGGCTGTAAAAGGGTGCCGGTTCAGGACCCACCACCAGAAATCCTCCATCATCCGCTCGAACACACAAGGATAGATGCTGGAATTCAGCCAAGACAACGTGGCTTTCATCTTTTACATGAAAGGGGGCTCCCTTTGACATTTTGAGGCCCACTTTCTTAAGAGCTGTTATGCAAACTTCAACTCACATGAGCTCAAACAATAAGGCGGCGCATAAGACCGAAACTTCCAAAGCAAGCAAAGTTTCCGTGTGCTCTGCAATGAGGTACGTGGGAACAACCCCATTGGCTGAACAACTCCAACAGGTATCAGTTTGCAATCACCAGCCATAAAGGATGGCAGTGGAAATAAATTTCTGATCTCAGTGTCCCCTGAGCCATGGTTTCAGTAGAGATATTAGCATGGAAATACACACATTTCTTCAGAAGTCGCTGTTGCTCTCTGTCTCTGTGTGGCTTTCTGGAAATCCCAGATCTAAATATTGGCAGTTCTGTGCTATTTAACTTGTGAAGCCATCCTGTAGCCAGTGGCCTTCTCCACACATGATTATATTTAGAAGGCTCCATAGGCTGGTATGTCATTATCTCAGTGTGTTAATTGATTAAGTCTGGCCTACATACAGTCAGCTGGACTATTCCCTTTTGGGTTGTTATTATTAGCAAGACCCAGACATTTTAAGCCTTTTGGAGCACAGGAATCTCTCTCATCATGCAAGCAGAAGCCCACAGAAATCTCTTGGAATCACTGGCTTTCCAGCTACAATAATGTAGCTTCATAGATGGAAAAATACTCATATTGATGCACAAGAAAGTGGTAAAACAAGGGGAAAGCAGACTTCAATCTGACAACAACAAAAAAAATCATCCACCTACAGTCCTTCAAAGATGCAGCCAACACTCGCAGCTGAATTAACAAACTGTGAAGCAGACCCTGTAGCAGCTAGAGTCAGACTGAAAAAACCCAGGGCATTACTTGACACATTTCTTTGCTCTGATTGGGAAAACATGTCACTTCCCTCCTAGATATCACTGGTATATGTTAAAACAAGTATTCCACAAGCGATGAAATAAACGGGGCTTGGTTTCTAAAGGATGTGTCTGAGCACGACTGGCTGTTTAAGTGAGAGGTATGGTGTGAAAGCAAAGCTGCTCTTGTGGGGTGTCTGTTTAGTGTCCAGCAGGGCATGACTGCCAGCTGAGTTTATCCACAGGTAAGGCACTCATAACAAGGGTTTTCCCACACTGTTTGCCCAGTGCCTAATCAGGGATGAGCTCAGCAAGAGTATAAGAGCTCTCTGTTTTACCCAGCTGCCTATTTTTATGAAGTCTGTAGGAAATTAATGTCTTCGAGACCTCAGTTTGGTTTTCCCTGGACGTGTGGCTCAAGAAGCATTACTGAAGCAATGGACAGGACAAGCAGAAGATTAATGGTGCAAATACAAATCTGTAAGAAACCAAGCCAAAAATGAATCTGTGTGTGTCTTTTTACTCCAAGCTGTAATTAAATTCAATGAGGCGCAGAGCCTTAGGACCCACATCTTAGAGAGCCCTGTACCTACTATTTTCAGTGATCTGTGGCCTGGTTTCCGGAGATGCTGCTCATCTGTACTTCATGTTGAAGCAATTAAAATTCACTAAACAACCAAATTAGAAGTCTCACATTAGGATCCAAACATCAACCAGTGAGTTTCTGCAGCGGAACCACCAAGTTCCTACTATTTGGCTGAACTGCTCAACTGGCCAGGCCTCATACTAAGCAAAGCAGGTATTTGTGTTGTTTGTGACTAAGACCGAATAAATGACCCTTAAATGGATTGTGATGGCAACTTAGGCTGCAGAATTTTTCTGTATTTCATTACAGGTTTGGGGAAAATGCATAGACCTTTGCACAAAAAAATAAAACCCACAGAGGCATTCTGGTATTGTTTTGTGCATTAGCCGGGCTCTTAGAAAAATAGCTGCCAATAATTCATGCCCTAACCCTATATTTTGGGGGTGATTTTACTTTAGTAAAGTCAGTAGGAAGTTTGCCATTGACCTCAGCAGGGCCAATGTTTTACACCTACCAAACTTACAGGTTTCAGAAAAAATTAAAACACTAAACACCTCTCACAGCAAAGCCCATTGAGCCTAAATACAGACTTTACACCTTCCTGTCAGACACCCCGTTCATCCTAGTTTATATTCACAGCTACAGCACAGCTGTACTTTGGAAAGTATCTGAGTTCTAGAAAATATAAATCCAGCTCAATGTCAGCAATCTGACAAATAAACAAACTAATAAATTGCTGTGTTTTCACTACCTGCCTCATACTCTCAATCTGTTTTGAGTCTTTGACATACAGGAGGCTCCAGAGAAACTGTACAACAATAACAACACAGTATCATCCCAACAATAAGGAAATGATGGTTACAGGATCCATAAAAGAGGATTAAATCTCTTGCCAGGAGAAGGATTTGGAGGAGGAGACACTGTCATTTGCAAAATAGCTGCCATAGGGCCACAGGTCCTGAACATCGTCATGTTTCAAGGGCAATCTGTATAAAAAAGTGTCTGGAAAAAACCCTCAAACTGTCATTTCAGCAGTAGGAAAACCACCAGAGAAAATGGTAGAAGAGTTTTTATTTTAGAGAAATCAAATGTATTTCAAATAAAAATTTGTTAGGGTTAATGAATAAACTCACATCACTGTAAACATTCAACTGGATTTTTAAGAGGCATATAAACTTTCCAATTTGAGGGGATAAATCAATGACAAATTGTCTGATGTTGGGAAGAAATTTCCTCTGTTAGCAGATGATTCCAATACAGAGTTTCTTGTATTCTTTCCCTTTGAAGTATCTGGCACAGGCTGTGGTTAGAGACAGGATATCAGCCTGATGAACCCCAAAGACATTTTCTTGTAGCTCAAAGTTCAGATGGTCACAAACAGCAGTTGTTCTGGTTAGAAAAAAGTATCACGCATTTGCTCTAAGTTCAAAAGCTCTCTGCTCAGCACCTGGATTTGCTGCTCTTCATGCCACATCTTTACAACCACTTCCTTCAGGAACTGGCCGTAAAAAGTGCTCTGATGGTGACAGCTCTTAAATGTTATGTATGTGAGTGGGTTTGAAAACACAGTCCTTTCAGAGGTGCTTCTTTGTTGCAGGACCTTTTGGTCATGAATGTTAGCACACAGGCATCCTTTCAGCCTTTTAAAAAAATCTTTGATTGGAATTTCAACCAAATATCAGAAATAATTGCTGCCAGCTGGAAAACCTGAAAGCTGCCAAAAATGAGTGAAAGGTGGATGAAGGAACCTCCCTGCCAATTTGTTACTTTTTAAGTCAAAACTGTTTACTCTTCCTAATTATATTTCTTTTGTGAAGGTCCAAGTAAATGAAATGTCCTGGTAATTGGGCACAGGAAAAAAACATGTGACAAGCTAAGGTGCTAAGTTTAAAATCAGTGATCCTACAGTCCCACAAAACCCTCAGCTGTCACTAGGACACATGTTCCTTTGCAGGAGCAGAAAGTGGCTCCCATTTCAAACAGCCCTTTTAAGACAGAACTGGGGAGCTTTTGCACAGTGTAGTAGAATAAATCCCCTTTTATGGATGTAGACTGTCATTGTACCCAGTATCTCTGAGGAGGATGGGGGAAGGAGAGTAATGGAATATCCTCAGCTGGAAGAGACCCACAGGGATCACCAAAGTCCAACTCCTGGCACCGCACAGGACACCCCAACAATCACACCATGGGCCTGAGAGTGTTGTCCAAATGCTTCTTGAACTGTCAGTCTTGGTGCTGTGATCACTTTCCTGAGGAGCCTGTTCCAGTGCCAAACCACCCTCTGGATGAAGAAACTTTTCTTAATATCCAACCTAAACCTTCCCTGCACAGCTTCAGGCCATTCCCTTGGGTCCTGTCACTGGTCACCACAGAGAAGAGATCAGTGCCTGCCCCTTCTCCTCCCGAGGAAGTTGTAACTGCAGTGAAGTCTCCCCTCAGTCTCTTCCAGGCTGAACAAGAAGAGTGTGAGAAGTTCACCTCAGAGAGCTGCCAGTCGAGGAGGTGCTTTGGGTGCCAAACCTTAAGATATTGGCATCCAAACCCTTCAAATCCCCGGAGAGAAATCCTGGCTTCACTTTAGTGTGTGGGTCTTTCACCACTGACTTAAGTGGAATTAGGATTTTACCTCAGGGAACTGGATAACAGCCTCCAATTGTCTCCTACCTGTTGCTGGAAGGAACCCATTTATTCAAAGTCTAGAGAAGCATAAATGCAGCAAATAGCGTTGCATTGGTGATGGCTGCTAGTTTTGAAATTAAACATATGTGGTATTTTTGCTACCTGTCTGGCACATTACAGCTCTTCAAATCTCTCTGCAAAGATCTCTCTGCAAAGACAGGGGTAAGTTTGAGTACTCCGCTCACCCTGCAGCCTGCTCCAGGCCTGTGGCATTTTTGGCCACATGTGGAAGTATAACTATGTCTCAGCCTTGTGGCAGAAACTGTATTTAAACTGTGGAACTGGCACTGTTGCAAAGGCTGCCTTGCCCTGGCCAAATGGCTTGCCACAAACCCCTCCATTTGTGACAGATGAATGAATGCACAGGCTTTCCTGCTTGCCAAAATGCCCATGGTTTCCCCAGGGCCCAGTCAATGGCCCCTGAGAAACAGCGTCACTGACCATCCAGCATGTGACCCTTGACCCACAGCAAAGCTGAAAACTCCTCTGAGCAGAATCTCTCTGCTTCATCCTATTGCTATTTTGCTTGCTATTTGGAAGCCTTCTCATTTCTGTGGCTGGCTCAACCACTTAATAAGGTTCTGGGGTTTTGCTCTAGATGAGGATGTTCACTGAGATCTATTCAGTAAGTGAACAGAGAAATCCTGCAGCCATCCCCAAGACTTGGGGTCACTGCACAGAAAACTCCATTCATTGTTGCCAAGCCACCAAGGTCAGCCATACAGCTGGAGTTTTACCTGTTTATTTAGTTATTTAAAGGGTAGCTATCACTTAGGCCTTTAGATCATGTTGGTAATTTTGGATTTCTGTTACAAAAGGATATGTATATACATATCCATATACACATTTCCAGTTTGACTGCCTGAGCCATGGTGTTAGTCTGAATGCTCCTCTTGGAGGCACAGACCATCTGCCCTTCCTGGCAGGAACACATGGAAACTGCTAGGGGCATTCCAGCTTGAACATCAGGCCCCATACCCATACATTACTGCGACAATGGGAACTTCCTTTTAGGTATCCCTCAAAAGAAAAGAAATAAAAAAGAAGACTGCATTTCTTCTTATGTTTCATATCTAGGATGAACCATATTTCCTGCATCTGCATTCAGTCCTAACTTCTATTTCATTTTTTGTTTTAGCTGTTCAGAGCTTTCTGAAACAGATTTATTGGGATTTGAATTCCGCAGTGTTCAGACTCCTCAACAAAACCAGCAGAATACTGCTTCTTTCACCAAAATACTCTCTGCTGTAAGTTGTGGCCAGTACTTTTTCAAAATGTGGTTGAAAGTTATACTTTGTAACCTGGCTTTTATCATTGTTCTCAGGAAGTTGTAAAGAGTAAGCACTTTTAAAGTGAAATCACTTGTGTACAGTTGTTCTGGAACTGGGCTTTTAAAGTTGGAAATTACTCTCTGGGGCACAAGGATGATAATGCTTCAAACTTTAGAAGTGTCTGAACTTTTAATTTCTGAATGAGGTCGGAGCTAAATGTAATCTGCATACTGGAAATCTCTGATTTGAAGATAGGGTACATTTGGAAACATATCAGAATTGATACTTCAAGGGTCTCACTGTATTGACAAGTTCCCTATCCCTGTTCTTTTTTATGACTGAAATGTCACATCAAGAGCTCTATCAGTTAATAAGATAGCACTGGCACAACACTGAAGTGGGGAAATTAAGAGTGTGAAAATCAGCAAAGTGCTTGCTCAAAGCAGTAAGCCTGATAGTAGTCCTGTCAGTTGCCTTAAAACAGATGTTGGCCAATTCAGTAGCTCATCGTGACATTAGCTCAGAAAATGCAAAAAAAGGAATGCCAGTTCATGTGACACTTTCTATATAATTAATAATAATTAAGTAATCTAGATAAGAATTAAGTTTAAGGCTGTGCATGACTTGGCAATGTCTTATCCATCCCAAAGTATGCATTAATTCTCGCTCCCCGAGGCAATGATACTTACTCTTAACATCAGTGACTCCTTAGGTGATTACATGAATTACATTAAGTCTGAAAATCACTTTGTACTTTCGTTGCCACCTCAGAGCATGGAGCTGTGATGGCTCATGCAGAGAGATGGGATGTGTTACAGTCCTCACAAACCTTTCTCCTTACAACCACCCAGAGCGCTGCCGTGAGATCCTGTCTCACATGATGCTAGGCAGCAGGCTTGGAATCTAACAGAAGCCAAACCAAAGTCTGTCAACTCTTCCTAAATGAATTTACAAGCGGGGAATGAGGGAATGAGATGAATGGCATGGGATGGTTGTGCATTACTGCAGGAAAGCAGCTAAAAATATTTGTGGGGATCTAAGTATATGACCCCAAAAATACACACATACTTTCCACCATTTAAATGTCTTGTCTCTGGGTGGAAGCCAAACATTTTTCTATTTATTTCCACGTATGTCATCAAGATTCTAAGGAATTTAATTGCCTAAATACATCCTGGAAAAGGACAAGGTGTTAGGAGGATGTTAACTCACCTAACATCATGTGCTGAAGAAAGGAAAGCATCTCCTTGTTGCTCTCACAGAAAAAGGCTGCATTTCTTTTATTACAAGAAGACAAGTTCTGTCTGTGATAAGTACTGAGAAGGCATGCAACAATACCTCTTGTTTCCAGGCATCTTGACAGCTACTTCAAATTTGCATTTTTAAGTGGAATTAGCACAGAAAGGAGATTTACACACCCCTTGCTGGCAGCTTGGTTTGTGCTCCACGCAGCGAGGCTCCTGACGAAGCCCAAACTTCCCGATTAATCTCCAGGATGATAGGAGAAATGACCTTTGGATGAAGATGGTGGTGAACTTGTGCTCTGGATACTCCAGGCCACACTGTCACAAAACCCCCATATGACTTTATGGAAGTAATTCAAACTCTTGGACTTGTTTTCACAACAGGGCTAAGTCTGTTTTGCCCATTTAAATTACAAGCTCTCCAAGCAGACTGAGAAAAACCTCCTACCCAGTGATTAAAGGAGGCCAGGTGAACTCCCCTCACCTCCTGCCCCTGAAGGCACCGCCAGGCAGCTGCATTCCTGAGAAATGCTTGAGAAATGCTCCCTACCATGGTCTCTTCGAGAACAGAGCTGGAGGGACCCACACCGGATATCCCTTGCAGTTGCCCTCCACTCACTCTGCCATTCCTGACCTGATGCTGCTTCTATGAGGAGAGGCTTCTTAGAAGCATTTTGTAGGCTTCCTGAGGGAGCAGTCAAGAAAATCCTTTCCTTACCCTCTGACTCTTTAGTTTCACAGGCTACGAGGAGAACAATTCACACAGGTGGAACTGTGTTTGTCTGAAGCCAAGGCTGCCTCCCCACAGGAAAAGCCTGGGTGTGAACTCGGTCAGCACAGCTGCTGCTGAAATAGGGAAAAGAGACGCCTGGAGAGCCACTCTGACCCAGGCAATGGTAGCTGCACGTTTGATGTCAAGTCCCTGCTAGAAAATGCCAAGCTGCGTTTGTCAGACCCTAAAACTCAGCCTGGGTGAGGACATTATTCTAAAATGTATTTTGTATTACATTTACTAGTGAACTAGATTAAAAAAAAAAAAAACATAAAACATTCAACATAATAGTTTCATATGGTTGCAAGCTTACAGTATCTGTGCCCTCTCCAATCTCAGTCTCTGTGAATGCATCCTACGAAGAGGACAGTACCCATCCCAGATGGACAACAGGAGTAAATTATGTTGCAGAAAGCAGTTTGACATTCATGGTACCCCTTACCTTGACGACACTTGAATTTTCCACAGATTCAGTGCCCAAATGTAACATTTTCTGGTTCAGTTTAGAAATCTCCAGGTATAAACAACACCTTTGATTCATGGATGAAAGCAAGAGGACATTGCAGGCTACAAGAAACGTGGTTTAGCCAGGCATTTTGTGGGATGAGCTAAATCCAAATGGCCAGGGAACAGGGTTGGAGTTCCTCTCCATTAGTTAAGAGAGCAATACTTTGTAGCTTTGCTGCGGATGGAGCCAAACACCAACACAAACCGAATGATCTTGTGTGCAGCGAGTCCTGAACACAGCACCTGACCCACACTGAGCATTTCTCATGAGGGCTGCAAGTCTTTTTAAAAAACATGTAACATACACATACCATTAGTTGTACAATAAATATACACAGAAATCTTTGTTTATATGAGCATATCATGTTTCTAGGAATATATAAACAAATATAAATGAATAAAAAGTGTGCTCTTTGCCTCCTCTCTTACATACTGCTTGACGCAGCTTTGTTGTTCAGCAGCAAAACAACGAGCAGCACATTAAAAAAGGAGCAACAGCTTGGTTATCACTTACCTATGGAAAAATAAACCTGGGCTCTGCAGATGTGGTTGGTGTTGGCCTGACCAAGCCGTTGGAAATAATTACAAAAATTCAGATATACTCACTGGTTTCTCCCTGGTCTTCCCCACTGATTGGTGGCAGCCTGGAATCCATTTAAACTGGGTTATTCTCTTTCCATGCTAAACCTCTCTGAACAGGGATGGCAGTGCCAGGCACCTCAGGCATCTCTCCTTCCCAGCAGCTGCAAACCCGCTCTGTGTCCCCTCAGCAGCCAGGACGGCCCTTGCTCTGCAGCCACATCTGCGGCCTTGCCCTGCTCCCCCCTTCTCCTCGGAGCCCTGCTGAGATGAAACAAAGTAAAATAACAACAGCCCTGCAGCATCTCTAACAGCCCAAAGCCGTGTGTGGGGTGAGGCCTCAGGGGAGAAGAGCAGGGAGAGCGAGAGGGAGCCTTGGCCGCTGCCATGGCTGCCAGGGCCTACTGGGGCCCGCTGCCGCCGCCGCCGCCAGGCCACGTTCTCCCAGCAAATGCGCCAAACATCTGAAAAACACCTAAAAACCACCTGAAAAACCCCACCCAACCTCGTCCTCCCTTGCTGCGTCTGGACGAGAATGGCCTGTGCCCAAGGCTTAGCAGCCTTTGCCACCCAAAATTGTAAAATAAAGCCATTTTATTTCCTTAGAAACCCCGAGCTCTGGAGGTGCCCCCATTCTGTTTCCCCCTCACTCCCCAGCCACCTCAACAACAGCATAACTTTGACAATAAACGGCATCATTTTGATATGATGTATTTGTATTTACATGGTACATTTTAAAGCAATAGCTACACTGATCATACATATTAGAAACAATAAAAAAAGAAGTTAAGAACTAAAATGTACATCATACACTTGTATATATATTTTTTTTTACACAGAGGTAAAAAGGCTTATAAAAATCAATACAACAGGGTTTTAACTTTTAGTATATAGATACATAATGATGAGGCTTCAGGCACTTTAATTTGTTAACGTGAACAATAGCTTGGAAAAAAAAAAAAAACAAACAAAAAACCAAAATCTTTCCACAACAGGAAAAAAAAATTGGTTAATGTTTTTGTTACCACAGATACAAAAATAAAATCTGAATAATTTCTCTCAAATGATTGATGTCAGTATTGCAAAGCTGACTGGGAGAATGCTACACACTGTTCAGCAGCAGTGTGGAAATTAAGGAGAAATATTTACAAAAAACCACCCATTTCTATCCTTGTGCCCTTACACCACTGCCATCATGAACCAAATAACGTATGCAGCAAAATCTACAAGTATTACAAAAACCCAAGAGAAGAGGGAGGAAGGAGGAGAGAAAGAAAAAAAATAAAAAAGAGGGACTTTTTTTTTTATAACTTTTATTTTCAGACATACAGAAAGGCTTGGAGTATGTCTACTTTACTTAAATAAATAGGGGCACTTCAAGACCGGACAAAAAACTGTAAGATCTTTTTGTAGTGTTGTGCTTTATAGAGAGAAGATCTTACAGATGTTTGTTTACATGAAACAACTTTTGAGAACAGAAATAAAAAGAAAAGGTTGTTTCATTAATTATTTTTTTACGAGGCTGGCTTGATGTTTACTAGACACCATTGAGAGATTTGTCAACTGCTATTAGGCACAAAATATTTGTATTTAATTCAGCAAACCCAGACACATCACCCAGAGTGTAACACTCCATCCCTTTTCCACTATCATTCAATTCTTTTTCTCCAACCGAAAAAATCCCCAGTAACTGCTATGAATTAAACCTACCCAACTCTATAGTGTATAATAAGCACATTGCATACTTAATTCACGGTTGACTAAAAAGCTGTGATTAACTCTCAGAGGAACCGTTGGGACATTCCACCAAGAAAGAATGGCAAGCGTTCCTTTTACATTTATTTGGCAAATTAATTCTTAAAAAAAAAAAATCCTCTCTTTTAAGACTGATGTCAATGTGCAATAGAGGGAGGGAAAGGACATGCGCCCACTGGCAATTTACTGCAGAAAGAAATTATGGCAGGAACAGCAGTGCCAGCTTTGACAAGCCAATCCCTAGCTGCCTCAAAGTATTCGGATTGTACTATGCTAGTTAGAGCTCACTGCGCTAAATCTTTTTTTTTTATTTTTTAATAAAAATTATTTGGCTATTCCTTGTAATATATTAGAAAAATACTCTTTTTCCAAGCTAATTACAAGCCTTGTACACAAGACAACATGACACTAAAAAAAAAAATAAAAAAAAAATTAAAGTAATATTATCCTGCTGTATGCACCTTATGCATCCACTTGATAAACCTGGGTGGTGAACTGGGGAGGGGGAAAGCCAGGCAGATGCCTCAGTCTGGCTCCTGCAAGGACTCACATGCTCCATCCCACACACAGGCTCACAGCAACGCGCTGAGACGTGTGGAAGTATCTGGCGGATTGGGACTGCAGGTCACAGACTGGAAGTGGTAGTTAACATCCTGGCTTTGGATTTTTCAATACCTGCTTGGATTGCTAAATGCTGTTACTACAGTGGACGCGAATGTTCTCATGCTCATGTATACAGAAAACAAACACACACGATTTTCCATATAATCTACCACTTAATGCAGCATTTCCCCAGAATTGCCATAATAGTGCTTTTGACATTGCATTGTTAGTAATTCTTTGCATATCAACAATTTTCCTCATCTGGAACCTTAGTGTTTTATTCACAGATCTCTACGTTGCTGTCTAATGAAGAAGTTCCCTTTCTTTTTGGGCAGAGCTCTGAAAACACATTTTTCCAATGTTATTTAGGGAAAAGAGAAAAGCCTAAAATTTAAGTTTCCCTTTCAAGTAGTGGTCTGAAATGATTACAGGTAAGGAGGACTATCAGATTCTCAATGGTTATGTGACTATGGTAACTGAGCCTTACTTTCTGTTCACAGAGCTTTGAGAACAGAGAAATAATTTAAGATGTTTGCTGAAGGAAATGACGATGGACCCTAGAAGAGAAACTGCAGCTTAGATGGCTATTTTAGCTTTGGAAAACAGAACAAAAAACCCAAAGAAAACCAGTGACAGAAATACTGTGTTGTGGTACAAGTTTGTTACTAGCACACTTTCTATACACACGCAATAGCTTGACGGTAAGTTAAAATATCTTCCAAGTGAGATGTCATTCAGTACACCGCCCCATTTCTAGAAATGCCAAAGCTTGCTAACACGCTGATGGTACCACACAAGCGGAGGCAAGACAGACACAACCTGGAGATGTTCTACAATCCACCACCATTTAAAGCAGTTCTTCTCTCAAACTCATTTTAAATGAAAAAAAAAAAAAAAAAACATGTACAAGACAGTCTGTTTTGATTACAGATTAATAATACAAAAGTCTATGCTGTAGGTTAGTTAGTTAGAACAGTTGATGAGCAAACCAATGCAGTGTGAGCCCCAGACGACCCAATGTAAAGTGATTCCAACTGGTGGTTTCCGGATGCTGTCGGGCACAGTGGCTGCATTAAAGTGAGTGACCTCAGTGCTCCAAAACCAACGTGTTCCTTGAACTACAGGAAAAACCTAACACTTCGAATGCATCTGTAGTCATCCAGCAGCTTTGTGTTTTCCACCACAGCACCTGCACATGACCCCACAGTGGTAACAAGCCCGAAGCGGCAAGTAACAGCACATACATGGAGCAATGAAAGACAAGGCGATAAGGGCCATCCACCGGAGGCAAAACATTTCATCACTGGTGTCGCACGAGCAAGGATCTGTATAGTCTCCTTCTGGGTCGGACATACAGTGATAGAGCATAGTGTCTGCGCACCACATACAGCTCACTCGATGGATGCAAGTCTTGACGCGGTCTGGAGCATCCTGGCATTGACCCCGCTTGTTCTCCTCGTGGTTGAACATGTCCCTGCAGTACACGCACCGCGACCTCTCACCATCTTCCTTCCGCCTGGGCTTGAATTTGACAGGTTGAGTCTTTATCACAGCACCCTTGGTATCTTCACCCAGGTCAAAGTCCGAGTTGTCTACGTAAGGATAAGTGTATTCGTGTTTCGAGGCCTCACTTTTGGCAAAACGTACGTAGGAGTCCATGTCATCAGGATCAAAGTTCTTTCCCCGTGCTGGGGCATGGCGATAATCCTCATACCCAGTCATCCAAATCTTTTCCCGAGGATTGATGCGCACTATCTCCTCATCATCGTCTGGAAAGTTGACGTGCCGGTAAGATCGTGGTACTGACTGTGGAAGTAGGAAGGAGATGAAGAGAGAGAGAAGAGATAAATAAGCTCATTTTACTACTGGCAATCACTGTCTCCTTGCTTCCTGAAGAGCCAATATTTAACAACTGTGTCTTTCCTTCTTTATATGCCCTTCACTGTGATCCATCACAGACTTTCAGCCTCTGGCTCAGGAGGGAGTACAACTGTCACAGTCCTACACTGGCCTGTGTGCACATGGTACAACATAACATGCTAAACCATGGTCTTACTGCCCCCTCCCCCCTTTTTTTAATAACAGGAAGCCATTTAAAGCTAATTGAGAAGGAAATGGGGAGAGCAGAAGGAGGGAGCTGTCTCTCAGGTATGTGGAGGAAAACCAAACACCGGCAAACTCTGGCAGACACAGAGGTAGCAACTCTGGGAAGAAACCTTACTTGTTCTAGATGGTAGTGGTCAGAGCTGTAATGGTCATGAAGGTGTCCACGAGTGCAAATTCTTCGATGCTCGCAGGATGCAGGAGAAGCCAGAGTTCGCACAGGCTGTTCCCTTTTCTGAGAGGAGTTGGAGGAGCTATCTGTAGCATTCTGTTTTAAATGGAAAGGGGGGAAAAAAATCATCATACATTCAGCTGTTACTGCACAGGGCACTGAGATGTTTTGCCACTCACTGACTTTGCGTACACCTGCAATATTGGCAACACCTGACCGCTGGAGGCTTCATGAAGTTTCACATAAAATACTTGAAAGAGGCAGATCTGTTGCCAGGCCATAAAAGCTGTCACCACACACATGGAAAAATAATATGCCATAGCCTGCCCGTGACATATTCACCAACACTGCTTGTATTCACTTGGCACGTTATTTGTTATCCTGGGCATGGCAGGACGATGAGTGTTCACCAGGAGCTACCTCTGAAGAGCAAAGTTAAAACCCAGCAAATGATGCAATCCTGCAGGTCCTGAGGGCTCAGACAGAGCATCTGTGTGCCCAGGCTGTACCCCACCAGCTACCCAGGCTACAAAAATACTGGCAATTTTGTTAACCTTTACACATTCTCCAAACACTCACTGAATTTCAGTTCATCACCCGCTACTTGAATAATCAGCTATCCTTTAAAAACGTCAGGATTTTTTTTCCTTGTTTTGTCACTTTTTTGCCACACACAATCACTGTGCAATGAATGTTACTTGTGTTTTTATATGTTTCTCTGCCCTGTGAGCACTTTCTTTAGGTTAATTAGTTACATCATTATGCAACAATGATCACAAAAGGGTGAAATATCACACAGTAACATGCTGTTGCCAATACCTACTGCTTCTTAACAATCATATTTCTCTTCCTGCAGAAACACACAGTGATGTAATAATGTCATCCATCATCTCTCCATAGGCCTTCCTTGGTTAAAACAGTTGCCATACAATACTCAAGATTTTGCCTATTAATTCTATTTATAGGCTTTGGGCTTTTTCATATTACATGAATATCAAAGGACAGTCGTTAAATGCACCAGCAAACCAAGAGCAGGAAAAAGAGAGCCTCCATGCACAACAAATAGAACAGCTGTAGCACTGCACATGCCTGAAACATTGGTGCCTGAAATAAAAGAAACCTCCATCCCACCCCCTCTCAACTAACAAGATGTGCTGCAGCTACAAGTCCATGGAAAAGGTTCCTGGTTGCCACCGCAGTCAGCTGAGACACAACCTCAAGAGCAGAGAAGAATCATATCAGTAGTAGCAGAAGACTGGTTTTACCTGAAAAACCTTCTCTCCTTGTCAAGAATGCACTCTCTAAATAGTATTTTCCAATGAATTGCACCAGACGCATTTCTTGCTCCAAGAATACAAGAACCCTCATTGTGAATATCTGTTTATTCTGAAAACAACACTCTGAAAGACTCCGTCCAAAGGTGAGAACACCTTGAAGCATTACAACACAAAAATAGATGTTGGTTCTCTTTAACTCTTACAGCACTTTAAAAGCACCGAACTCCCAACTTATTTTGTTGAAAGCAAATACACAGTTGTTTGCAGTGTGATGTAAAGGCAGGCTGGGTTATCTGAGAGGTACAAAAAGCAGAATGAGTTTTGAATGGCTGACTCTCATTAAGAACAGACTTTTAATGTGTGTGCTTGTTTTAGTTTTTTTTTTTTAAACAAGGACATAGCAGCAGATCAACTCTTAACATAGTCAACAACACCTCTAAAGTGGAGCTGCACCAATATTCAGACTCTTTTAAAAAAGAGGTTTCAACAGCCCAGTCTTCATAACTCATTAGACAAAGGCATTTCAAATCTGGGGTTTAAACTCTTCAAAGCTAATTCTTGTGCACTTAACTTTAGGTCCTACAATATCTAGCACATTTTGGGGACATTTAAAAAAAATGAGCAGTTTCTACAAATGTTTTGTGATAACATTAAACTTAAAAACTGTTTGAAAACCCTGAAAAGAGTCAGGATTTAGTTACAACAACCATGTTGGTACTCATACAAGTGCCCTTCCTGCAGACCAAGATGCTGAGCTGTGATTTAAGCTTCTCACAACACCACAAAGCCATGCAACAAACCCTATGGCCCGGGCAGCCCCAGCCTGCTCTCAAAGCTAAACTTTGACTAGCATGAAACAAAAAAGAGGCAGAGCCTTAAAATGGTACCATGGCAGCCAGCAGGACCCTCCACCTTCAGTGAGTGGATCCACGGCTGAGCCCTGCTGGGACAAGTCTTTTGTGGATACGCTCTGAAAACATCATGGGTGTCCACGGTCCAAACAATGTAGCCTGGGGAAACAACCCAGTGGGAGGTCATTGCACATGCTGTCCTGCAACTGCCTCCCTGTCCTGGATGAAAATAAAAATCCCACCCAAACTGGATATAACTCCTTGATAATCTCAGCAGGGCAGCTGGGAGCTATAACCAGCCCTCCAAGCACTGTGCTATTTGCTGCCTCTCTGGGAAGGCAGCATTTCTGCAATAGGCAACTGGAAAAGAGCTTGTAGTGATTTTTATCTTGCCCGATTTGTATCTACCTTTGCTTTCCTCCACACCTTCTTCTCCCTTTAGACCCGTCAGGGCAACCGAGCCTCTCCTCCACATGTGTTGACATGGCTACAAAACCTGTTTGCAGCATACCAGAGGCTGCGGCGCTGCTCTCCGCTTTCACCTTCTTAAAAATTGCTGCATTTCCACATTCAATGTCCTCGGATTAGATGGGCAGTTTGCCAACACAAATACTTACTCTAAGCACCTAGAAAGGGAAAATCAAGCTATCCGAAACTGGGTCTCTGCTCACTCATCCATAAAGAAGTTCATGCTGACTCCTGGTTGGTGACATTAAAGACAGTAGCTGGGTGACAAACGCAGTGTCTGCAGTTACCTTGCTGGCCATCAGCTGGGATAAGCACTTTCCACCAAGGTCCCTCACTGTTTCAAACTGACATAGGGGAAGAGTGCTCTCAACACGCATGAAAGCGTGGTCTGAGGATTGAAGAAAACAAAAGAGGTAGAAAATTCCTGCCTCCCAAACAGAAGGTCACCAATGAATCCCACAGGCTCCTCACCTGTGCTGGTGGGCACACTCATCAGTGATGCAAGCAGAGAGAGATGAACCAGATGATGACACAGTTTCTGGATGAAACTCGTTACTCACAAGAGTCAAAATGAAAGCTGACCCTGAAAACTTGCTTAAGAATTTCATGATGCTGAGAGACTTTTAACATGCTGCATGTTAAAAAACCCCCAAACATAATTAAACCTTGTGATGTAAACACCTTGATCTGACACACAGAATGATGCCCTCTGAGCCATTCATTGCTGCTCAGAAAAGAGGTCTTTGGATTAAAATAGGCAGCTCTGTGACAGTGTCCACTTGGTGGCTCAGCAACAGGTTAAAAAAAACCCAGCAGCAACAAAGACAACTGCCAAGGTACTGCATGTATCTGCCGTGCTGCTCCAAGCTGACTGTGGCGCTGGTCCTCCTCCACCCTGGCCCAATAAGGGTATTTCCACAATGGCAAGCTCACAGAGCCATGGTCAGGACCACAGAGGACATGGGATGGCTTCTCAAACTAAATCCAACTTCTCAACTTCTCATGGGATGGCAGCTAACTAAATAGCCTGTGTCTCTCCAGCCTGGGAAAGAGATCATGGAAGGCACCAAGAAGATGAGAAGTCTACTGAATTGTGAATCCCATAGGAATGTGAGCAGGAAGGGATTATTCTTCCAATATTCTTCAGAAAGGAAGATCACGAGGCATTCACTGGAACAGGCTGAAATAAAGTTCACGCAGAAGGAGGTACTTCTGATGGTGGCCACAGTTAAACTGCAGTTCAAAAAGCCAGAGGGAAACCCTCAGAAGAAAGTAACTTATCAAGGACTAGAGGCATGATGATGCCTCAGGCCTCTGAAAGTGTCCTGTTCTCTCAATGCCCCTCCACTGGGACTGAACCTGGACTTGGGGACTGGCACAAATCAGGCATATTCTCAAAGAAAAGGCACATTCATCTTCAGCCAAGTGCCACTAAGAACAAATGATGTCACGACTTTGTCAGTGAGGGAAACAGGGAAAAAATTCTGTCCCCCACAAGAAGACTGGGACTTGGCTGGGATTATCTACCATCAGCATAGCAGGGAAAATTTTGGGGAGGGGGGTGAAGGGTGGAAACATGAGATGTTTGCTCTGAGTCTTCCAAACAGAACACACTCACCTACAGAAATACATCTAGAAAGGACATGGCCCCCAGAACCAGGCTATTTTACTGAGAATCAGGTCCCAAACCACTGAGCCACTGGTCTCTCAGAGAAACACCATCTTCTTCTCAAACCTGTTAAAACCAATCCAGCTCCAGCATTTGGTTTTGAGAGGAAACTATTGAAAACATGCCCAGTAGTCACAAAAGAGGAAAGAACCCAAAACTAAAGCTGTTGGAACAGGGAGTCCGATAACAAACTCTGTTTCAACATGCCCTCAAATGCTCAATTACGAGACATTTGTGCTGCTCATACCAGAACCTTCTGACTGCTACAGTGGTCACAAACTCTTGTGGTTTCACTGCTTGGATAACAAAATCATTAATCACGACCATAAGAGTCATTTTATAAAACCTGTGCAACACATTTCCTGTTGCAAGCGAGCTGGACGTATACGAGCAAGCACACGTACTACATGTGCAGTATGACTGCTTAAAGAAACAACACCAGGCTTCTACAGGCAAATGATGGCACTGTGGTAATTTAAAAAAAAGAAAAGCATGTCCTTGTTTCCCCCTCAGACTTTCACAAGTGACTCATTAAATTAAAAATCCCCAGTCATTAGTAAAGAAGATTATGTTAATCATTTACTGCAGTTTATTTCTCATTGAAATGGATTTGTTACACAAGAAGGCTGATCAGATACCGAAGCAATAAGCATAGATGAGCATCTACCAAAAAAACATGAGAAAAATAAGCCTTCTCCTGCTTCTGAACTGGACTGATCACCTTGCCTCTGATGGCCTCATAGAATAGGTTCACTCTGTGTGATGCAACATGCAAGGCTGACTACAAAAAAGAAGAAAGATTCCTCTCAGAATTATGAAGCAATACAATCTGTGGCAGCTTGTCAGAAATTGGTTGCCAGAGGGATATTATGGAGTTCTGTCACTTAAAAATTCCAGAAGTGCTCTCTGCCAGCTAAAGGATTTGCAAGTTTGCTGTCAAAAATAATTGTGGGTCAAGCAAGACTTTTTTTTCCTCTCTAGAATGCTAATGGTTGCATGAAGCAGGGGGGAACAGATGTATCATGATGTTGAACAACTAGCTTTGCAAATAATGGTCCTGAAGGAATCAAAACTCCATGCCAGCCTGGCCTTCACAAAGCACAAGCCAATCTGCTCTCTATTGCCCTGCTCCACTTTTCCCATCTCCCACTGCCATGCAAGCCCACACACCACAACATCCAGATCCAAGGGGGCCTCTTGACAAGCAGCACGGAAAAGCAGAACTTGGTGGGGCTCACGGTCTCATCTTTACCAAAGGCATCCTTCTGCAACAGCCAAAGCTCCTTGCAGCAACTCCTGGGCTCACCTGCGGAAGCCTGAACATGTTGAAGAGCCCAGCGCCACCTCGTCTTTTGAGAAGGCATCCCCACCATTCCCAGGACAAGACACCCAGCTCTGCTCTGGTTGAGGATGAGCCTGGAAAAGTGACGGCCAGAGAGCTGCATCCTCCCATGCCACAGCCCAACCACCCCAGCCGAGACCTCTGCAATGGGCTCCCCACCGGCAGCCGGAGCCCTTGGCGTGCCCTGCCCAGGTGCAATCCCTCGGGAGCCCGGCACAGTTTCACTTGACCCTTTGCTCTCACTGGAATATGGGGAGGCACAGCTGTGCTATCAGTACGGAAAGGAAGAATGATAAAGGCAGCAAAACAGCGCAGTGAGCGAGTGATACTGAGCTCTGCGCCGGCCCGGGCTTTATCTGCGGAGCCGCTGTTTAGGAACTTCACAAAGAGGAAGTCTGAGAGTTATTTCGGATGCATGGCAGAGAAACTTCCACCTTTCCAAAGAAATTAAGATAAAATATAGTCTCCCAGAACTCCCTTGGCTTAATCTTGCCAGACCAGAACAAGTCCTTCTGTTCTCCTCCAGTTTTTTTTTTTATATTTTTAAAGCCTAAAGAGATACAGCACTTCTGAGTTTCACAGATAGTGGAACTGCACAAATCCTAAATTTTGTCTCAAAACACCTTTTTCTCTCTATTCAAGAAATTCAGAGAAGGGAACAGCTGACATTTTCCATCGACCTCTTAGTGTGCCCTGTATACTCAAGACAGCCATTTCAAAGAGACCTTAGATTATCCAAGTATTAAGAAGAAGATTCAGTGTGAAAAATCTTTTGAGACTCCTGTCTCCTAAGCACAAGCTTTTAATTTGTCATGGCAAGACAAAGCCATGGAAAAAAAATGCTTTTGTCAAATTTCTGTTTGTTTCTCATCATTGAGGACAAGATAGAAATTGTATTGCAGAAAATTACTTCCACACATTTTTAAAACATTTTGCCACTCTCATCCACTGGGGATGGCTGGAGCTGAACGTAGTTCTAGTCTGCTGAAAGTCTGAAGTAAAAGCTTCATGTTAGATCATATTCCAGTTCAGTTCAAAGACAAATTGGCTGTACACAACCCTTACAATAAGCATGGATTCAGACTTGTCCAATACCAGAACAGGATTAGAATTTCTCAAATGTTTGGACTGTTTTCTACTCATCCCTGAAACAAATACCAATATAAAGTGCAGGCGCCTAGCTATTTTTTACCGCTACCTTTTCTTATTTTAAGTTTTTGTGGTTTTAGCTTTTAGTGCCATAAAGATGTTGGTGGCTGTGCTGGTTGAAGTCAGCAAAACTTAAGGAACATTTATTAGAATTCAGTGCACAAGATCATCTCCATTAAACTCCTGCTAAACCCGACTCTGGCATCATCGGGCAGCTCTGCATGGGCCACAGATGTGGCTTAACAGCTCAGTTCAAGAAGTGAAAAGAATATATGAGACTCAGACACGATTAAATGACATGACAAACACTCAGATGTGGTAAGGGGGAAACCTCAGGGAGATTTTCCTGTTTCACTACTTGCCTCATACAGGGCAGCAGACATGTCTGCAAAAGCAGGCATTTGAAGAGATACAAAGAGAAACTTTGTCTGCGAAAGTCAGAGGAGGACTGAAGTAAGTCAGTACCCCGTTTTGCTGGGACTCAGACCTGGACCAGAGGCTCTGAGCAGGTCTATTCAGCACTTCCTTCCCAGGATACCCCTCCCACTTACTGTACCACTGGGCTACAGCACCGCTTTGATGGAAAGTCTTTGCATCAGGTACTTATAAGGGAAAACCAGAATGTTTGAAGGGGGAAAAACCCAAACCACAAGCCTAGCTTCCAGGCCTGCTCCCCCTGGCAGCACAGCAATCCCACAGTACAGTGGTGAGAGCAGGGTGGCTCTGTCTACCCACAAGGCGCTTGTGTCCTCATCCATGTGGAGAGCCT
Organism: Promerops cafer; assembly: GCA_013398275.1. Lineage (NCBI taxonomy): Eukaryota > Metazoa > Chordata > Aves > Passeriformes > Nectariniidae > Promerops > Promerops cafer. The sequence continues at coordinate 9,039 of VZSE01004915.1, read as the reverse complement.
CTCCTTACCAGGACTCCCACGCTTTCTTCTTCATTCCTGCAACTCCTCTGTGCTGTGGCCTGACTGGATTTCTCCATGCTGAGACAAGCTACTCTGCTTCAACAGGATCTTTTTACTTAAACCTGGGAACTGTTTAAACTAATCAATTGCTTAAAACCATCTAGGGATAGAGGCTGGCCCTCCCCCTTTTGCAGAGGCTCTGTTAATCTGTTTATACGTTAAAAATGACATCCTGGTGTGGACTACAGCACTTCTGGATGCTCCAGCATCCAACATTTGTGGTTGCACAGCTCTGCAAAGATTAGCAGAGCCTCCTTCTCTAATAATATTATCCACATTACCACAGCTGTCCTCGGCTAAGGCCAAGAGAATGGCCACCATGGTCTGAACTGCTGAGGGGAGGTGATGGCCACTGCCTCTCCCCCCCACCAGTCCCATCACCTGCTCTGTGGGTATGCGTGGGTGCAGGACCACAGGAATGCAGCCCAAAATCACTTTTGCATCAGCTCCCTGACCTCAGCTGACCATCCAAGTGGTGGCACAGAGGTACAGAGAGGAGAGGTGGGGGAGGCTGGAAGGGGAGCTCCCAATTTTCAGGTGCTGACAGGGAACTTAGCACATCCAACACTGCCAAAAAGCATTCCTTTTGCAAGATGGGTAAGGATGTTAGGAAATAAAGGAGGAAAGCTCATAAGGGGGTGTTAAACACTGGACAGCTGAACACAGCTGGGAACAGATGGCTCCACAAAACTCACCATGAATCTCAGCTCCTCTATACAGAAACTTTCAACGAGGGGGGCAGGAAATAATATTAAGGGGGGAAGAAAAACACTAAAGAAAATTAAATTAGCCAAGCTAAAAGAATTGATGCACCTAAACCCTAATTATTGTCTTTGATGCACCTAATCCATCATTAATGTCTTTGCTATGTACACTGCAGCCTCTAAATTCAGCAGTGCTCCTCCTATATAATACAACAGGTTACAAACAGGGGAAAAAAAACTAAGTTAAATGCAAACTTCCCACAGCAGACTGATATGGTATTTTAGGAAGTCAGTTAGGGGTCATTTATTCACACAGTTATGAACATTGATGATATTTTAGCTGGAATTTATCACCAAAATAGAATCCAACAGCTGATGCAAACTTTTAAAATATCCTCTTCATATGCACTGCAAATATGTCAGGCTCTGCTTAAAAATGTAATGGTACTTATTTACTTCTGTCTTTCCTTCTCCTTTTGCAGAAAGAGCCAGAAACATATGAGCTGCTTCCTATAATCACTTCTGATTTTATTTTCATGAAGTATTTACAAGATACAGGGCAAGCAGACCCTTAACAAAACACAATAGACAGGTGAGGGAAGGAAACAGGCTTATTTAGATGCAGTTCCTTATAATGAATTTCTGTACTGGGCAGAGGTCCACTTGGAGCTCCCTAGACTCTTGTATTCTGTTGTTCATCCTCGGTTACCATCAAACACATACTGGGGGGCAGAGGGGACACCACCTTACAATATTTTCTCAGTCAGAAAATTGTGGGGTTTCTTTATGGCTTTTCTTTTGTTCTTTCTTGCTTTCTTTTTCCTTTCTACAGTTGGGAAGGGGAATCTGTCTACTTAAAGAAAAATGTTGAAGCCTCATATAAAAGCATGTTTCATTGCTAAGCTTTACCAAACTACTTGTTTTCTTTTCCAAATTCTCCCAAAAAAGAAAGCCCAAGTAACTAAAAACCAAAAAACCTCCCAACTCCAATCATTTGAGAGGATCCAAAATTCAAGGACACACTCTAGGCAGCCTCAACTCTCTGTTTGTTTTGGGTTTTTCTTTTCTACCTGTTACACAAGACGACAGATTCAAATCAGATTTGCCAGTGTTTACACAGCAGGTGGGAATTACAGGCTCCTTCTCGAAGAGCACAGCAACACATTCATTTGCCCCACAGCTCCCACTCAGCTCCCTTCCTAGCACTGCCCAGACGGATGCTCCAGCTCAGCACCAGGAGCCAAATGCTCTTCCTCCTCTCAATTGTGCCGAGAGGCCACGGCCGAGCTCGCTGCAGCCCTGCAGCCCTGCGGTCCCACCGGCACGGCCGGGTTATGTGCCAGGCAGCCATTCCCTAATCCTTTCTGCTGCAGTACAGGAAGTTGTCAGTCATCGCTCTGCCCCCGGCCAAGGCTGCCTGCTTCCAACAGTGTTTACACCCCGTGCTGGATCTGCTCTGCCTGTCACCTTCAAAGGCAGTGCCTGGGGCCAGCCAAGACACCCCAAATCCAGCTGTCCCTGGTGCCTCCTCCTGCGAGTGCCCTGGGACAAGGCATTTTGTTCTAACACGGCAGCCAGTGAGACTGCAGCTTACAAATATAGCTGTCTGCTGAAAGCCACTTCCTCAGGTTGGATATGCAAGTAATGAAAAAGGCCATTTTCTGCCTTTGTCAAATTTTCAAGCACCCTGAAGCTGAAAGAAAGGCCTATACACTTCAAAGGCTGACTGCATAGCCCAGATTAAAGAGGGAATCTAATGGAAAGCTGCTGTCATATCAACCATGTATTTTCAAGGTAAAAGCATACATTTGGCCATAACACACCCCCATCAACACCGCCTCAGCTACCCTGGCATCTCCTTGTCTCAACTGAAGGATGAACTTCACAGTAGAAACACGAAGGAGGAAAATGCCATAAATCCTAAACCAGACACAAGTGCAAGAACCACCTTACTTGTATCACCAGCACGGCAGAGGTCTTGCAGAAGGCGACATGTCCAGAGCCAGCGGTATGCAATGAATCTCAGGTGGCACCATGAATACTGGTGGGGTGGCAGGAGTTTTCTGCCTCCCGCTCAGCCCATCAGCTACAGTTTCCCTTGAGCCAGCATTTCTGCTTTTCCAGCCCTACAGCGAGCTGGCTCCAGGAGCTAAACCACCGGAAAAGTATTCGCTTTCTTTTATAGGGCTAGTTTTTGGTTCACTTCCCTGGGTTGGCTCAGCACAGAGTCAGCTGTGTTAGGAAAAGGGGGATGGAGGAGCCCGTCTCTGCTCTGCTGAGGCTGAAGATGCATCAGTCAAGTTGCATCCCTCAGCTGTGGTTTCATATAGGTGCTAAAATAACTCCTGCAACCCCAAATCCTGCTCCCCCACATCAACTTCACTCTTGGCATGACTGTGCTGCAAAAGCAAGGTGAGGGAACTGAGCTGGCTGGAAAATAACTTGCTTTTCGCAGGTGTCTTGACTCAAATCAGGTCCCCCTTACATAATACCAAAGAAATGCCCTAGGAATCATGGCTGAACAAAAGCAAAAGCAAAAGCAAAAAAAAAAAAAAAAAAAAAAATCCTTTCCCCCTCTGTTTTACTGTATGTTAAGAAAGGGCAATTTACTCTTGGTTGTATTTTGTTTCTGACACATTTGTGCCTTAAATACACAAATGCACTACAGCATTCAGTTCCAGATGAATTAAAAGGGATCACGCTCATAAACAGCTTCACACTTTAACTCATCATATAGTTAAAGTACCTTACTACAGAGCCAAATTATTTTTTCAGAAGACAAACATGCAGCTAGCTGATTGCAAGTGTGAAATGGTGCTACAACAAGCTCTGATCACAAATTTACCATCTAGAAACTACAGCTAGATAGGCACCAGTCAAGTCACCTTTGTACAAGGAATCCTACAGGCAGGTCTGGTGGTGACCCTTTTTATCTTAAAGGCTCATCCTGCAAGAAAACAATGCCTTCAGTCATCTGAAGATTATTTAAATTAATGCAAGTCTGGTTATACATAACAAAAATAATAGAGTACAAAATGTAAACAGCTGGCACACTGAAATATGACACCATATCATCATCCAAGCACAGGGAAAGGGCAAAATGGGTGTTGAGAAGGAGAGAAAAAGAGAATTAGGAGAGAAGGAGAGAATTAGGAGAGGAGAGAAGGAAATCTCTTTTGAACTGCTGGGGCAAACTGAACAAAACTGAATACTTGACCGGTGCACAAATTACAACACAAGTTCTGGCAAGATGCAGCTATAAGGAAACTTCCACCACAGCAAAAGATCAAATTTCCGTTTCCTGCAGGATATATCCCAATCCCACTGCACAACCAACTGTGTTTGTATGGGGGAATGATACAGAGCCAAAAAATACACTACAAAAAATGGTCTTGAGAGGAAGAATTGTGACAAGAGAAATTGCTTACCCTCAGCAAAGTAGCTCAACACATCCTAGTCATTGCTATAATTAGCTACATAAAAACTACACAGCAGTGAGCCTTAGAATATCTGATAGCAATGCAGATATGTTTTGTTTAATAATTTGTTCTTCTTATTTTTAATTCACTTAGAATGAAACAGCACCAAAGCAACTGAAATTCAGTCAATTTGGGAATTGTGTTCAAATGCCAATTCCTGATCTGCAGTAAGAAAAGCATGCTTTATCTATCAGAGAGTGACACAAAAGCAAAAAAAACCCTTATGATAAATACAATAAAGCAATACATAAATCATGCAAGACCTTCACTCCCCCTCCTTTCTTTTAAAGGAAGCAAACAAACCTTCAAACTATCTCCTATCTGCTCTCTTGAGCTCTTCACTTACATCTTATGAATCTGTTATATACAAAAGAATAAATAGATTTTATGTTCTGTGTACCTCCACACCACAGTAATTTTTATATATCCTTCTGTCCAAATGACAGGTTATGAGTAAGAGTAAGCAAGGGCAATCTATAGGCTGAAGTACATAGTAATTACCTCTACATTTTTGAAGGACTTAAAGAAAAGAGCAGCTGCCTTTCCAGATGATACCACTGCTTCAGTGACAATAGTATTAAATTATCAGTGAGTACAGCCTGCTTGTATTGGCAGAAAGAGCAAGAAAATAAATGGGTTAATTTCCAGCACCACTTGAAAGAAACAAGAGATCCTGAAAGAAAGGGAGAAATACAACACTAGAAAATAAACCTGACAGCCAGAGAAAAAACTTTCCACTTGACCTTCCCTACTGAAAAATCTCTTTCAGCATTGGTATCCATTCCCATTGAGTGATGGGAATTTCTGTGGGCAAAGTTAACCCGAAGACAGGAAAAAAACCCAAACAGATAAAAAGCAGGTAGCCTTAAAACTGGTGGATAGTCAGGACCTTTTCAGGTTTTTGAGGAAGGATTTGAGCCTGACAGTTTTTCTGTGTGTGAATTTCTCTCTTCTTGGCAAGTACTTTTTTTTTTTCCTTTAAAATATGAATTAGAATAGCTGTGGTTTACAATGCAAGCCCAAAATCCAGACATCAGAGGATGTGGCTAGCAGCAATGAACCCTCTGGCTGTTCACACAGAGCACAGCTGGCTGCTGGGCAGGAAGGAGAACAGAAGTAAGGCCATCATGTCCTGTCACTGTAACAATCCCCTGGTCGGTCTGCTCAGCCTCACAGAGCACACAAGGTGGATTCACTCGAGGTGACAACCCCATCATTCCCACAGAGACCTCTGCACCTCCAAAATGCATTTTCCCCTTCTGCTACTCGAGGACAGCATTAAGAAAAAGGAAATTGCAAGCTCTTGTGGCTCCTCTATCTCTGAGCACAACTTCTGACCTATACACATCTTGCAACTCAGTGCTGTTCTACTCTCAGCAACATCATTTTCCATAGAGGGCTGGGACAAGAGACGCTTCAGCATCCCACAGAACTTACGAATACGTTCCAAAGTATTTGGACTGGGTTCCTACTGTCTACTTTAAAGAAAAAAAGGCACAGTTGTTCTTTAAAAGAACCATCTGAATGTGAAATGACCAAGCTAGCAAGAAAAATTAGATTTAGTGTTTATCTAACTAATAGAAATCTTCGAAATTTTAATAGTGAGGCTGTAACATGCTTGAGGCCCAGATGGAAGATGAAAGTAGACAAAAGGTTTCAAGGAAAGGCAGCAGGGATAAATCTGGTTTTCTAATTAGGAAAGCAGAAGAGATGCAAGGGGGACTGTAATGCAAACATCTGCCCCACTATGCACCGTTCTGGTGGAGAAGAGGTAACTGTGTCTGTCTCTGAAATGACTCTCAGCAGCATCCAAGCCACATAACAAACTTCCTAACTCAAACATCCCCAAGCACAGGAATCCACGTTCTGACAAGAAAAAGGCGTAAGAGGCACAGGACTGCTCTCAACACATGACTTGGTAGTGTAAACAAGAGCCTGAAGACTTCTGCTGGAAGTCCAGGAAGAAAAGCAGTGGCAACAAGATCTGTCCATATCACCTTAGTGAAGAAGAAGAGTATTTCCCCCATCTTGCAGTTGGGGAACCAAGGTAAGTAAGCTTTTAGCCAGGAGTCAACAAGAGAAGCAATGGATGGAGGGTGTGCACCTTGAAAGGCAACTCTGTTGCCCAGCCATGCACCTCTAGATCATGCCTGCTGGATCTGCCCAACTCTGCCGGTCTCGTATTGAACAAAAACTAGGATTTAAAAAAAAAATTGATTATATAAAATACCTGTGATTTTACCATGCATATCAAACCTAGTAAGGCTGAGTTTTGCTGTGTTCTTCCTTATATTTCCCTTAAAGCAAAAGAAGACTGCAGTCATTTTCAGAGTCACAAACCAGAACAAACATGGGAGCTGCTGCTCCTCCTGCCAGTGGGTGCCTTTTCTTTAGCACTAAAGCAGGCACAAGGCTGCAGATTTATCTGAAAAACACATGAGTGGTGTTTCAGCTGAACTGGTCATAAGGTTTCAGAACAAACACCTCTGCTTTTTCAGATGGGATGCTAAAAGAGGCCATTTCAGGCACTCTGCAGACTCTGGAAGACATTGACCTTTTTTCCTTGGAATCAATTCACAATTTTCACTTCGTGGTCATGTGGGATTATTATCTGTAATTGAAAGTAGAAGTGTAGATTAGGGAAAAAAACTTTACACAAGAACTCAATTATATGGCAAATTCCGTGGCTGAGGAACTGTACAGAATACATTCAGTCTGTATTAAACCCTACTTCTGAAATGAATGTTAATTAAAGAAGGCTGAAGATGAAGGCTGGATGGACGAAGACAAACAGAACAATCTCAGCCTGTTGCAATGACAGTGCTTCCCCCAACGGAGACAGAACGGATGGCCAGTCTTAGTCAGATTGCATCTCTTGAGAGGATGATTTATAATGTACAAGACAGAAGAAATTTATTTGCTAACATATGGAAAACATTTATGGGCTCTTCAGAGGATCTGAAACTCAAGAAACACAACTACATATTGTTAAAACTCCTAAATGGAGATTTCATTTTCGAAATAAGCATCTTTCAACTTGAGGCTGTCACATTTAGTTCCATATACTATTGTTTCCTGCCCTGTCAGGTATGAGTTTCAGAACAGGTTGTTTGCTGTAGGTCTAAGCCACAGGAAAAGTATTAGTTGGCAAAGTCCTGTTTTTTAAGATATAACCCATGCTTCAGAAAGATGGATGGGGAGTGTTTGCCATAGGGATGGGGCAGGATATTGCTGCCCAAGTTACAGTCACGGGAGGAGACAAGACTACTGACACCAAGTGAATGCTCCCACAGACACAGCTGCAGATAATCCAAAACACACTAAAAAATCCACCTTCTAACACAATAAAATGATCCTCCACTAAGCCATGCAAGGTCACAGCCTGCAGGAGAGCTCTACCTCTGGGGCAAACCTTCTCTTCCCCATGGAAGTAACCTGCTGGATGCCTGGAGGGGCTGCACGCTGGCTGAGGAATAAACAGAAGGGACGATGCATGAGTGGCACATCCCACGGAGCCATACTGGAGCTAACAGGATCAGGGGCTTTACAGAAGCCCCGTGTCAATCAACAGCCAACAGCCGTGTCGGGGTCAGGGCTTGTCTGCAATGAGGGGGGTTGCTCTAAAGCTGGGAGCATTACGTTGGTGCAAACATCTGTGCACGATGAAGTTGGGGTGGCCGGCCACAAAGCAGCCTCAGAAACGTGAAGTTTTGGACCGATGTGCTTGAACAGATTGAAATATCTTCAAGAAGAGCAGGACCTCGGGCCAAATTTTTGAGGCAGCAGTGCAGCAGCAATGGCTGAGATTTTCAGAGATGGGTAAATGACTGATTAAATGACTCAATCATGCAGATGCTTTTGAAAATTCTGCCGCACGCAGTTAAGTTTATTCATGCATGTGTGGGAGAGGGGGAGGACTGTGAAGATTTTAATAACTACCTTAGGAAATAAAAAAGAACAAATGTACTTTTTCTTTAAAACAGAGAAAAAAACCCAACCAAACCCAAAAAATCCACTGCTGTGGCTGGGTAAGAGTTTACAGAAAGTTGTAGAGAAGTTTTGTATGGAAGGATGACCAAATGGACTATGATACACAAGTCAAAAATATGTGCAAAGAAAGAATGGAACAGAAGGGTAAAAATAAAACATTTCACAGTGCTATCAAATTCTTGCAGTTTTAAACTGCTCTATGCTTCAGTATGTTATTTCTGGCTTATGCAGTCTTCATACTTCACCATAACCTACCAGATAAATAGGAAGTTGAGAGTTTTGAAGAGCTTAAAGACTGCAGGAAAAGGAAAGACTTCATCCCAGAAAAACGAAGACATATTGGGGAAGGAGATGTCCCCAAGCCTTATTTTTGGAGTATGACAACACATCCGCCCTGGTGTACCATCTCAGCAAACAGCACCAAAGCAAGGTCCCACCACCAGCGAGGTCCCTCTTGCAATCTGGAGATCACAAAACCCTGCAGAGCACTGCCAGGCATGACACAACTCGTTCCCCCAGGTCCCAACAAGATGCCAATACTGCTGAGGTTTCCCTCCTTGATTAGGTTTCCCTAATGCTGTTGAGCAGCTTGTTCCTCCTTCTCTGTCAGGCATGCTACCCATAAATGTCTGCATGACATTTTTTAAAAATTAAAATATAAATACACAATCTCATTTATACTCTTAGAATTTTTCACAGACAGAGTAACTTACATAGGAAGTGGAAATAGTTATAGAGTATAGATACTGTAGACAAGAAAAGATTATCTTTATATCTATTATCTAAATATATTATCTGCAGAGATA
>VZSE01004911.1:69615-178308 GCA_013398275.1 Promerops cafer | reverse complement strand
CGCCGGCAGGTGTCGCCCCGCGCCGAGGCCTCGCCCCAGCCCGCCCGCCAAGATGGCGGCCGCGCCCCCTCAGGGAGCCCCCGGCGGGGCGGGTGCGCGGAGCGCGGCTCAGAGGCCCCAGGGATTCCGTGATGGGGTAGTCTTAAGGGAAAAGACAACATACATGTGGTAGTTTCAGGCCTCCTTTGGTGTGCCAGCCCCAGCTGCCCAGCTCCCTCCCTCTCTCCCGATGGCGGGTGTGATGTCCAGGTTCAGTCACCAGCTCACGCTCTTTCTCGGACACCTTCATCTCACCCACAGCAAACGCAGGCAGGGGCTGGAAAATATGACCCAAAACCAAAGCCTTCTTTTACTGTGAGGGTGATGAGACTCTGAAACATGTTGCCTACGGAGGTTGTAGTTGTCCCAGCCGTGGAAGTGTTTAAAGCCTGGTTGGATGAAGCCTTGAGCAGTCTGGTCTAGTGGGAGCTGTCCCTGCTCATGGCAAGAGGGGTTGGGACAGAATGATCTTTAAGGTCCATTCCAACTTCTTAACATTGTATGATTCTATAAAGACAAAAAAAGCAGCAAAGAACATACACTTGAACCTGTGTGTTTCTGTGTTGGGGAGGAAGCTCTTGGCCCACTTATCCCTCCTCCCACCAAGCTCCTCCAAAGGCTCATGGCCCCCCATGGGGTTCAACAGTCCTGTTTGAGCCCCAGAGCAGTCTAAGCCTCCTTGAACCTTCCCATGGCTCCTCTGTAGGGCCTTACCCTGTGCCAATTTGGGAGCAGAGATTCCTTTGCAAGGAGGAAGAGAGCAGCAACATTATGGAAGAAGGGCAAGTGAGAGGGAGAGAGGACATTGCTGACAGGAGGCAGGAGCCCTCCGCCCTGCCTGTCTGAAGGGGAAGCTGCTCATCTCCTTCGGGAGGCACATTGTTATTGCTGCTGATGGCATCGAATCACACCGTTTCCTGACGGTGCTCTCCAGCCCTGGTGCTGGGGAGGGGAGGTGCCCACCCCAGCTGGAACCAGCTCACAGCATGTCAGTAGTGTGCTGCTTCCTGGTGCTTCCTCTGCCTCCAGCCCACACTGGGAACAAAGGGTCCCTGATACAGCAGCTATGATCCACATCACACCACCTCCTCACTGTGCCCTGTGTCCCACCTGCTCTGTGTTCCTGCCTGGCATCCTTGCTGTAGGCATTCCCTGAGGTTCACTCCTCTAATTGCCTGCTGTGGATGTTCCATGGCAGACTGCTCCTATCCCTGTCAAACCAGCCCTTCCCAGTGGCATATAAGGAGCCTTCTCAGTGCTCTGGATCTGCAGTCAGCAGAGTTGACTCCAGACTCCCCTGGGGAGAGGACCCTGACCCCAACCTGCTCTTTGCCCACTGCAGAGTGACTTGAATGTCAGCCTGAAGCCTTGCAGAGCTGCTGGAGGACTGAGATCTTTCCTCTTTGCTACCAGCTGAGCAAGGCTAGAGGGGGATGAAGCAGGTCTCTTCTGTATCTGGGGAAACTGTCAGACCTGAGCAGGTTGTCATTCCCCTGTTGGAAATACCAGTCGGATTAAGGGTACTTTGAGAAGCACCTGGAGGACTCACAGTGGGACTGCTTGAGTTCAGTGGGCAACACAACCCAGCTGTGACAGGCACCATGACAGCTGGTCCCAGGGACCGCCCATGCAGCTCTATAAGGCACTGACTGAACCTGGAGGTGCATCCTGGGGCCATTGCTCTGCCCCAGGGAGTGCTGAGCTAACTCAGCTGCTCGCCTGCCTGCCTGTTCTGGAGAAGCAAACTGTAGGCAGGTGAGAGCTTTCCTTCTCTCTGGAGACATTCTGCCATGGGAGAATGGTTTGCAAGATCTGTCGGGATCTGCTGGGTAGAGGCTCTGCAAATGCTGGCTGTAAGTGTGGGGTTTGGGAGGGTTGGAGGGGCTGGATGGGAGCTTGGCAGAGTGTGCACCCAGAGGAGTAGCAGTTCTGGAGATCAAACCTCCTGGATCAGAGTCCCTGACTGTCACCCCAGGTAGGACCTGGGAGCTGGCCCTGGCTCTGCAAACTGGAGCAGAGACTGCAGCCAGTGGCTGGAGAGGGGGTCCTTGCTCCCCTGGTTAGAGCTGCCAGCCCTGCCTCCTAGCAGGGCATAGTTGGATTTAGGTTAGTTTTGGGAAGAGAAGGGATGGGTCTCCAGATTAGAAGTGTGTCCCAGCCCTTGTCTGGTAATGGTTGGTGCTCAGTGGTATCCTCCAAGGGATGTACCCACTTCTCTTGGTGTGGGCTGGGCAGGTGTCTTATGGATGCTGGTTGCTCAGGCATGAGCTGGGCACAGAGCAGGGACACAAGTGGGGGGCTCCTGGTGGTGTGGAGCCATGGTGGGGGGTGTCTGTCATCACAATGTTTACTCTGCCAAGCAGACCTGGAAAGAGGAGCAGGCCCTGGCAGCTGTGACTGAGGATGGAATTTGCAGTAGTGTGTGACCCCGTGTTCCACAACTCCCTTGTCTGTGGGAGAGGGGCCGGGGCAGGAAGGGTGTGGGTGCCCGCTGGCACGTCTAGCTCAGAGGTGAGCGTGCTGTCTCGGAGAGTACAGTAAACATGTGCTGTGGGGCTAAATGGCATGCAACATCACTGCCAGGAGGGAAGGTAAACAGATGACTCTTCTGTCCCATTAAATACGTGGGATCTGGAGAGAGATGCGTCGCTTTTAGGCTGCTCTTCAGAAAAAGCTGACCTATTCTTCTGTTCAGAGACTGTGGTGAGTTTTGAAGCAGCAGTCCTGAAACCACAGCTGGATTTCTAAGGCAAAAGCACTTTGTTCTCAGGGAAGGCAGGCAATGCCTAAACTCTTGGGAGACAGACAAGTAGCTCCTCTTAAACTATTTAAGCTCTCTTGACTCCACATTCACAGAGGTGTGTCCCTGCCTGGCTCTGTGTCCTACAGGCTCTTGCAGGGGGCTGGGATATTTTCTCCAGTATGGTCACAGCCTGCCAACCACTGCACCCGCCTAGTACGCAAAGCACCAGAATGCTGAGACCCACCACCCAAGAGGGGAGTGCACTGCAGTGGGGAAACACCCTCAGGGTGTGAGTGCACTGGGATGGTGTCTGATTGGGCAGGAGGCCGGGTTTCCATCCAAGCCCTGCTCCTACCTGTGGTGGCTGCGTTCATGACTTCAAGGAGAAGTCTCTGGAGACTGTTGGAGCAGCATTAACCCAAGAATGCTGTGCAGCACGGCCACTTCATAAGGCCTGGGGGCACCTCTGTGTGTCCCCTCCCTGGCCCGAAGTTAAAGGAGCCCAAAGCTGCTCAGACTGAGATGGGTGTCTTGGATGAGTGCAGAAGCAGGACTTTGTCCTGTGGACTCTGGCAGTGATTGATGCCAGCTGAGCCAAAACCCTGGGCACTTGGGAATGCCCGGAGCTAGTCTAACCAGCAAGTACTCTGCATGTATTGAGTCCAGCTGGCGTGTCTGGGAAGACACTGTGTGTCATCAAGGTGTGCCTTCGTATCTGGGCAGAGGCTGTAAGGCTGATATTCCCCTGCTTGCATTGCTTCTCGGTGGGACTGCACACTATGAGCTTTGACTTAGAATCATAGAATGGTTTGGTTTGTAAGGGACCTCAAAGTTCCAACCCCCCTGCCAAAGGCAGGAATGCCACCCACTAGACCAGGTTGCTCAAACCCCTTTCCAACTGCACTTTGAACACTTCCAGGGATGGGGCATCCACAGCTTTTCTGGGCAACCTGAGCCAGTGCCTCACTGTCCTTTGAGTAAAGAATTTCCTCCTAACATCTAATCTAAATCTCTCCTCTTTTAGCTTAAAACCGCTCCCCTTTGTCCTATCACTCTCTGCCTGCATAAAAACTTCTCTCTTTTTTTTTGGTAAGCTTCCTTTAAGTACTGGAAGGGGCTCTAAGATCTCTCCAAAGCCTTCTCTGCCGCAGGCTGAACCGTTCTCTCTCAGACTGTCCACATAGAAGAGGTGCTCCAGACCTAGGATCATCTTTGTGGCCTCCTCTGGACCTGCTCTGACAGGTCCATGTCACTCCTGTGCTGAGGACCCCAGACCTGGATGCAGTACTCCAAGGCAGGTCTCATGAGGGCAGAGGGGGAGAATCACCCCCATATTGCTGCAGCCAGCCTGACGTGTGAATTAAACACCAACAAAAAATTATTCCTCTCCCTTCTTTCCCTTGTGGCACACATGGGTATTTGAGCCCCCCAAGTGGGACCTTCCTGATTTCTGTCCCTACAAAATACCTCCTGTAAGACTTCCTGATGGTTAACTGCTGGCCATGATTGCACATGGCATTGAACAACATCTTGAATTGTAGCTGGAGACCTAGTAAGTGAGTTGCTTCTGTTCCCTCAGATGGTGAGCGTGACCAGCTGTTGTTATGTAGTCTCTCCTTCAGTCCTTCTGGGAAATCACACCGTGATTATATTTCTGGCTTAAGAAATTTTTTTCCCTAATCAGACTGGGCCTCACGAAGAGGTTGCCACTTAGTGGTAATTACTTGCTTTAGAAGCTGAATGTCTCCTGAGGATTGCAAATAGCGGATTATCAAATTAATTAGTTAAACCAAGATGTGCTTTTGCGAAGCCAAGACCTGCTTTGCTTGTGATCTGAAATAAAGGTTTAAATGTTATTAAACTGCATACAGCCTGTTCTTGTCTCCCTAATGGGGGGAGAGAGCTAGTTCTTTCCTGAAGTGTAGATGGTACAAAGGGCTGTGTGCAGCTCTACTTGCTGCATCATTTGTTGCCTTTCTTTCACAAACCCTATTTTGAGCAACATCTATCCCTGTTTATAAGGCTTGTTCTGGATGGGGTCTGATGCTGCTTCTTGGTGGCTTCCTCTGTTTTTGTAAGCTGCCAAGTTGAAGGGGTGTAGGGTTGGAGCTGGACTTCAATGATCCTTGTGGATTCCTTCCAGGTTAGGGTATTCTATGAGGACTCATCGTGGATAGCTTGGCAGGATGGTAACATACCTTTCCTTTCAGGGTATAGCTTAATGCATGGGATATCTGCATTGCCATGTCTGTGGACATGGGAGCTGGTGGATAACCCCAGTCTGGTGATGAGATGCCTGTAAGTAGATTCAGAGACATCCACTTATCAATGGGTTAGCAGGAGCCATATATCCTGGAGTAGTGCTCTACCACAGCCCATTCCCAGGATCTCCATTCCCTCAGAAGTCTCTGTGGCCACAGGAGGTTGCCTGCGCTGTACTGAGGACTGCACCAGTGATCACTCTAACATGGAGCTCATGGGGGTATTTTCCTAAGAGCTGTTGGCCACAGTAATGTAATCATCCTGCTAACATCCATATTGCACAACTTCCCCTAGGTCAGGAGATGTCCTTATCTGGCATCTAAAACATCTGTCTTGTGTTGCTTCCAGCACAGCTGAATTCTATTCATAAAAGAATTGAGCATTTCCTGATTTGCACAACTGAAAATAAGCAGAACTCTGCTGAGTGTTGACCCAAAGGCAGAGGTCCTTTCCCTGCCTCCTGCCTCTGTCTGTGCTCTCTCCCAGCTCTAGGCTGTGGTACTGCTTTAGGCACTTGAGAAATACTGCAACTCCAGAAACCCGATCCTGGAAAGGAGAAAAGAAGAGAGGGGAAAGAGATGAGGGTCTGAAATTAGAACCTCTGAAATTTTCAGAACAGTTGTACTGATCCCTCTTCTACCTCCTTTTCTTTCAACTCTGGGGAGGCCCCACATCCTTCAGAGGTTGGCTCCCATCCTTCCTAAGGTCAGCGTTTGCTGCCTTTTGCTGTAATTCACCTCTAGCACAGGCTGTGTTTAGCAGCGGTCAGCTGCTGCTGAAGGTGGGTACCAAATCAGTCCCCTTGGTGTAAAATTGCCCCTCAGTCCATGCAAAGGACCTGGGTCTGCTGGATGGGAAGCTGGGGCACTCAGATCTCTGCCAGCATGGATGACAGCAGCCTTTTGCAGTGACTTCAGCAATTAAACCAGCCCTGAGGAACGCGCGGGCCTCGCACCAGAGCGAGGAGCTGCTCCTGTGAGGACAGTGAGACTGTGCTGGGAACAAGCATGGCATTGTTGTCAGCCTCAGTCAAGAGGGGCTTTTTAACACCCACTGAAGTGCTGGCTACAGCTGTCTCCCATGTGCTTGTGTGGGAAATGGATCTACAATGCAGAAGAGGGAAAGGCCACTTTGCAATTAAAAAAAAAAAGGAAGCTCTATTAGGATCCAGCCATGAGTAAACAGCAATGAGATGTTCCCCTCAGCACCGTGCCATGGCAGAGGAAGTCACGTCACTGCCTCCATCTGGGATGGGGGTGAGCTGAACTCAGGCTCCTCAGCCTGGAAATCCATATGGGGGAAGGTGCTCCTGAGCTTTAAGTGCAGTGTAGGAAAGGGAGGAGGTGTGAGATTGGGCTCTAAGCTGCTCTTGTATTTGGCAGCCTCTATAAATGATGCTGCCAACTTCCCTGCATCCTTCTGAGTAGTGTTAGCTTGAGAGCTTGTGGAGAGCTTTCTTTTCTCATGGGAAATGGGGTAGGAACAAGGCTCTGAGTACCTCTATGGTGCCTTCCTCATCTGTTTATGGGGATGCTGCAAGCTCCTATACCACTTTTCTCTTTCTCTGAGAAAAGTGTCTCTTTTCTCTTGCTGGCCATCAGAGAGCTGGAATTAAGTGGCTTGACAGTATCTTAGCACATAATTCAGAACTAAAGGAGATGACAACCTTGTGCTCCCAGACCTGTGTAAGCCACCTGAAGGTGGACAGGAAAGCCAAAATCTGCTCACCCTGGATCTTGCTGCCAAAGGTCTGAGTGTAGGAGATTTGACCAGTTCAGTATCACCATGGGAGCAGGTTCTCTGCTCCATCCCCTTCCTCCCCGTGGGCTGTGGGGATGTCCCAGCCCTACCTGGCTCTGCACTGCCCTTTGTGCTGCCTGGGGAGCATGTCTCTGTTTCAAAGCTGAGGTAGCTCCTGGCTTGTGCAGTAGGCCCCCTGAAGGAGAAGGAGCTTTGGCCTGCAACTGGAATAGCCCCAAAGTACCCAGGCTTGTTACCAGGCTGCTGATTACCAGACTTTTTTGAGACTCCAGATCTCTGTTTGGAGACTGGTCCCTCTGCAGAACCCAGGGTAATTGCAGTGACCTGTTTGCTGGATAAAAATAGTTGTGTGCAAGGCTGGTGTAATCACACATGGTATCATTTTTGGCGTTGTCCTGTGCAGAACAATGAATAGCATCTGATCCTTGTGGGTCCCTCCCAGCTCAGGATTTCTCTATGATTCTGTAATTTGGGTTAGCCCTGGGCAGCCATGGCCTCTCGAAAGGAAACATACATGTAATGCTGCAGTTGTAGAAACAGTATATAAAACTGTTTCTACAGTTTTCCATAAAACACCTGGGCATGAGAGGCATGTTGGATCTCTTCTACCTCCTTTTATTCTGTGATGGGGATATGCCTCCAACAGAAATAGCCTGGTACTTCTGCTAGCACAAGGCTTGTCACGGCCAGTCATGTGCACACTGCAGGGACATGGCTCTTGGTGCTCCCTCCCCTCTGGAGTGGGCCAGTCCCTAGGGAGGCTCCCAGCAAGCACCGGCAGGAAGATGTTGCAAAGGTTAGCCAAATGTAGCCATGCTCATTGCGTGGGAGATGTGCTGGGGGAATAGATGAAGGGCAAAGCTACTCTGCAAATGTAGCCTTGTACAGACCCTGAAAGCTGTGGTCAGAGGCTCTGCTGGGGAGGTATGACAGACTCCTCATCCTCCTGGTATGAATATGAGGGGGAAAGAAAGGCTCTCTTGCATGCACAGACAAGATCTAAGATCTCAATTTAGTTGCTGCAGATGACAACAACTAGGTTGTGCCTGTGCTGGGTTGTTAATACTCGAGGTGGCAGGGCTGCTCTCAGTTTGGCATTATCAACTGCTGTCACCTGCCCTGGACACTGCCTAGAGGCAGTGCTGCTGTGGGGAGAAAGTGACAGGCTGTTCAAGGCCATGGGGGAGCCTCTGAAAGCATGGGCTTTTTGAGAGCCAAAGGCTGAACAGTGAGGCAGCTGCTCAGCTCTGGTCACTGTCAGTGTCACAGCCCCTTTTAGCAGGACATGTCTGTGGCTTAAGGAAATGCAGCAGCACACCAAGCAGCTGGTGGATTGAATGGTTGGCTTCGGGGCTGCTCAAACTCCCGGCTGCTGGCTGGGTCTGGAAACATGTGATGAGGCCATCATATGCAAAGGGCTTTTAGGGCAAACTGTTGTCAGTCCTCTCTGGGAGAGGACTATGTGAAGGTGGTCTTGAGCTGGACTAGCTGGCATGGCCTCTGCTGCTGGCCCTGTGGAGCAGGGTTTCGGAAGGCTGTGGGACTCTGCCCCTTGAGCCAAGGCAACAGAGTTGTTGGTAGCAGTTGCTCAGTCTTCAGCAGGCAAGTACCCTGTGCTGTTCTACTTGTCCCTGCAGGAGAAGGAGATGTCTTCCCTTCTGCTGTAGGCTCTCACATCCTACCTGAGTCACCCTGTCTCTTGGGAATGGATTAGTTTGTGTGACCTCTCCCATAAGTGGGGACAACCAAGTTCTAGCACTATGAACTCCTTGATGGAGGGTCAGTCCCAACGGATGCTGCTGAGACCATGCACTGCTCAGGCTGGGGAGGCAGTTTCTGGTCCCAGGCGTTGCATCTCGTGCCCAGGTTTTGCCTGTGTGTCACTTCCCGCCCCGCTTCCCGTTACACAAAGCCTTTGTGTGTCAGCAGATCCTGGGATGCCCCGCGGCACCTGCCTCTCTCCTCTCTCTCCGCCTCTGTGGCTCTGCCCTTTCCCGTTGTCACTTCTGGAGGCTGCTGTCTGCCTGTTTGGTGACCTTCCCCACTGCTCGGGCAGTATTTTGGCCCCTGGCCATCTTAAACAATTAATGGAGGGGTGGAGAAACTTGCCGTGTTAAATTACTTACTCCTTTGGGAGGGGGTGAGGTCTCTACATATCTTGCCTGATCCCAGTGCAGTTTGTTGCTGTTGCCTGAAGCGGTCACTGCTCTCTGTTTTCCTTCTAGAAGTTAGAAAAACAATATTTCAGAGCACTCTCCCTGTATTTATCGGCATTTTGCTTAACCTGCGGCGGTGCCTCAGAATCTCGTGGAGTGGAGGAACTTCCTTGGACTTAGAGAAAAACAAGCCGAGAGGAGGCAAGGGGGGAGGATTTTGCTGGAAACCTCTTTGGGAAGCTGGAGACCTTCTCGGGATGCCTGCCTTATTCTCCTCTAGCACCTATTCAGGTCTTGCCGGGCGAAGGCAGCTCCCTGCCACGACGCGTCTGCATTAAGCAGGTCCGTGCGGCGGGCCCGGCGCTCTGAGCGACGCGGAGAGCAGCGATGCCGTAAGGAGCAGCCCGGGAGCGCTTCTGGCTCTGCCCGTGTCCGTAAGGTCCCCGCAGGGCTGGGGGATGCGGCACCCTGCTCTCGCTATGCCCCTCTGCCGTCTAGCGCTGGAGTTGGCTGTCAGAGAAACCTTCGAGGTCCCCTGCTCAGCCCCGGTAGTGTCATGAGTTAGATTAGTTGGAGCTGTGCTGGGGGCGGTGAGGGCTTGGATTACAGTCCAGAACTCAAAGTGCTTCGGTGGTTCACGTCGGAGGGGAGAGGAGA
Organism: Promerops cafer; assembly: GCA_013398275.1. Lineage (NCBI taxonomy): Eukaryota > Metazoa > Chordata > Aves > Passeriformes > Nectariniidae > Promerops > Promerops cafer. Next base: position 168,690 of record VZSE01004911.1, on the reverse strand, counting down.
CGCCCCGTCGCACACATGGAGGAAAAAGAGAAAAAACGCTGTCTTTGGAAGTGAGGGGGAATAAAGGAGGCCGGGAACATGGTAAGGAAATCTCTGCGAAGGGCTCTTGCCCTGGGCACGAGCAGGGCTGTGCGGGACGAAGCTGCTATCGGGGCAGCCTGCCTGGAGCCAGCGCACGGCGCTAATGCCGGCAGTGGGAACAGCTCTTCGGGCTTTTCCCGTTACTCGAATGGCACGCTGCACTCTTGGTGCCAGTCGCGGGCGGTGGCTTCAGGGACACAAACTTCTTGTTGGCACTGACCCCTGCGAGGTGCCTATCGGGCTGCAGCGCTGGACTGAGAAGCTGGGATGGGTCAGTTTGGGCACAGCCTTGTCTTTTGTGCTGCCTGGGTGCTGGGCTCTCCTCCTGCCCTCACTCTTTGCCAATCCTGCTCTGTGGCTCTTGGCATTGCCCTCTTGCAGAGCCTTTTCTCCTGCCCAGAGTGGACATCCAGAGAACCCGTGGAGCTGGGCAGGGACGTTCCTTTTCAGTGTCAAGTTCTGCACCTGGGGAACTTTGTTTGGAGAGGGGAAAGGATGGTGAGCCCAGTGGGCAGCAGAGCACCCAGACTCCTTGGGAGTGGCTGCAGGGCTGTCCCCTGCCCAGCCACACTGGCACTGCCCTGCAAAGAGAGGTGCCCAGCCCTGGGCTGTCTGTGGCTGGAGGGATTGCTGGCTCTGTGGTGACATCCCACTGAGGACCAGTCTAGCTCCTGATGGTTTGCTCCTAGGCTCAGGCTGAGATCCATGTGCCCAGCAGCCCCAAATCTCCTGGAGGTGTCCTGCTATGTTATGGGCTGCTTCCCCACAGCAGAGGGAACAAAATCCATGAGGAAGACAAGCAGCTTGCATCATTGCTGTGCCTGGCAGTGTCTTGCCCTTTAAAAGTTCAGCTTCTGAGCCTGCAGAAACTTGGCTTTCATTGAGGGATGAGTTGAATTGTGACTTCTGCAAGTTGAGCTAAATTTATAGACCCATGTCTTTCCCCTTTACCACCTTCCAGCTCCTCTGCAGAGAATCCTGTGGTGCTCTTTGCCCTCACATGCCTCTCAGAGCCATGGTGTGCTCTCCTCTGCTATCCTTCTGTGGAGGCATCTCACTTCTACTTCTCCATCCCAGTCAGAAGACCTCTTTCCCTTACCCCATGCCTAGTGTGTTCCTGGCAATTTTTGGTCTATGCAGGTTATATTATGAAGTTGAACTCAAAGGAGAGCATAGTTTGGGGTTGTGCAGGGTTGGGGCCATCCCTTGCAGTCTCATGGGCAGCATTTTGCCATATGGGCTGGAGCAGTGCTTGTGAAATTCTGTCCTGGGAGGCCGGAGGCGGAGACTGGCTGCTGCTACTCTGCTCCTTCAAGTTGGGGGTGTCTTTCTGATTCCCAAGTGCTTCAGCCCCCCTCCTTGGTGTTGTTCCAATGTGTGATGCAAAAGCTGTCTGAAGCAGGGGCCTTTGTGGGGAGCAGTGCATGACCAGTCCGGGTGGCTGGGCATTCAAGGACCGTGTATCACTGCTGAGGAGGGGTCGTGTGCCTCTCAGGGGCTGAGTGCAGCTGGAAAGAATAGGAACCAGAGGCCAAGCTGCACAGACGCAGCAATGAGTGCTGGCCACATTGTGGACACCTGGTCCATGGCAGGTATCTGTTCTCAGTGCTGTGGTAGACCAATCTACATTCTGGGAGGTGCATTTCTGTGAGCAACCAAGTTGTGACTGTAGCTCCAAGCTGTTCTTATTGAGTTTTTTCTGTCCTAGTAACTCAAACAAACCCTGCAGGCAAAAGATTTGGATCTCAGTGAATGTGTGTCAGTCTGCTGGCCTGTAGGAGACTTTCCATGGCCTCCAGCAGCCTGCAGGACTCTTGGAGACTTGGCTCCTGATGGAGGTCTGGCAAGGCACCACTGCTGGCTGCCCTGCTCTGTGAGGCAGGTAATTCCTCTTCATGGGGTTTCAATGTTAGAGCTGATGTGTGTGTATGGGTACATAAGGTTGTGGCAGCTGGGAGATGCCCAAAGCACCAAACGGGTGAGACAGCTTGGGCCAAAGTAGCCCACTTCCACTACAAGTGACTTTTGGAGCTGTGGAAACCCCATGGTGAGAGCAGGGCAGGAGCCTGGCTGGGCTCTGTCTACCTTGCTCACCCATCATGGCTTTTGTGACTTGGGATCTTCATTCCCTGGTATTCCCAGGATTCATCTTTCCTGGCGCTTCCTGCAGAGAAGTTCTGGTGGCACCTCTATGCTGGTAGGAGAGAGGATGGGTTTCAGCAGAAAATAGGGTCTTTCTTTTATCCTCCAGTTATGTCTTTTCCCAGGGTGGGAAGGAAATCAGTCTGGGAATCACAAGAGCTCTAAGCATTGGGGATCTTCTTTCTTTATTTCTGTGCCAAAACCATGAGCAAGATGTTGGAACACAGACAAAGTCCAGAGACATAATCCTGAGCACATGGAAACAGTTTGAAAGCACCTCCTCAGGGGTAACAAGGTTGACAACTTGCATTTTGCCCTGCTTCTTTTCAAAAGCACTAGGCAGGTGAACATTGTAACAATAAAAGGAATGGTTAAATGCAAGTGGCAGGCCAGCTGCATCCAGGTATCTCCTTGTAGAAATTGCCAAATGTTTTCTAGTACCACATGGGAATGGAAGACAGCAGATGCTTACAGTGAGACAACGCAGGTGTCCAAGGAGGACTATATGCAGAATGTCAGCACTTATTTTCTGAAAACCAGAATCCTGTAGCATAGCCCCCTCTGGCAGTGCTGCTGGCCACCTACTCCCATGGGCAGTTGGCTCTGAAGGTGTACCTAGCTATAGCAGAAGAGATCATAACATGAGAGCCTTGTCAGCATCTCATGGCTGGTCAGTTCAGAGAAGATAGCCAGCACGACTGCCTCTAAAGTCTAGAGCACAGGCACAGTGCTCACCTCACAGAGCCTAATTTTCTAGTTGCATCTCAAATGTAACCCTGTCTGCAACCAATCTCTGTAAAATTTGAACCATCCTACAGGCTGTGCACAGCCTTAACCTGAGCATTGGTGCTGAGTGTGGGTGGAAGTCACATCACAGGGGCTACAGGCTCCGTTAGCACTGAAGTGTTGAAAAAATCTGTTGAAACAATCAAGGTTTCTGCAGAAACTATAAACTGAACCCACCTGTAGGCACTTGTACCAGAGCACTTTTTGTTCCTGTTCTTGGCTGTTTGCACATGATGAAACCCCCTGTTCCAGTTCTGCAGATCTCAGTGTCACCAAGGTCTAAAAAAGTGAGTAGGAGCACCGGGACCAGGTGTGTTGCTGACTGAAGAGCAGTAAAAAGCAAGGAGAGCTTTCCAGGGTAAAGCTGCCCACTTCTGGCCATGGGATGCTCTGCGTTTTTTGTACCACTCATAGTACCTGGTTTGCAGCTCAGAGAAGTGAGTGGACATGCCCTTGTTGATTCTGAAGGTTTGACCATGCTTATACCTCTCTGCCACACCAAGTGCCTCATCTCTGTTGGCTGGCTTAGTCTTTCATTAAAATATTAACAAAAAATGGGGCCTTTCTTGTGGTAAGTTCTGGTTTCATATGTATCCTATTTTTTGCATCACTGGACACCAAGCTGAAACTTCCAAGATCAAAGCAGCACAGAATGAATCTGAAAGTCTTTCTGTCTGCTCAGATTTGCCATCCTGCCATCAGCTTGGGAAGCCCAGGATGAATCCTTGCTCCAGCTGGTGCAACCAGCCAGCGATTTGGAACCAAATGGCCCAGCTGAAGAAAAGACTTGCATGTGCTCCTCCTGGACACTGGTGCATGTGGTAAAGGGGAGTCTCCATGGGGCCTTATGGTCCCCTGCAATGGGGCACACTGCTGTGGCCGATGGTGGTTTGCATGCTGCAGAGAAGGAAAGCTGCTGGAGTTCTGATGACCTTAGCTAGGTGTCCACCTTGAGCTTTGCAGCGTGTGTTAGGTGTGGCAGAGGCTTCCTGAGCAGGTTCCTTCAGGAGGATACCTTCCCTGAGGCTGCTTGTCAAATCCCAGTGCCTCCCAACAAAACTCCAGCATTGCTGAGCCTCCAACGTGGTGAAAGGATGTGGGTTATTTGCTGTCTGTTGTCATCTTGCTGAATACATTTACCTTTAGAACAAGGTCCCTCTCATATGCTCAGGAGGCTGGTATGCAGGCCCGTTAATGGATCAAGGGGAAAAATGCCTGTGGATGTATTCTCCTTTGTGTTTGGGCTTATAACCACCCACGTTTTGGCATACATCCCTTCTGTGCACAAAGATCTTTTAGAAATTGCTAGTTAAATCTCCACCCTCCTTTGATATGTATGGAAATAATGGGACACGTGAGACTATTTTCTGTTTGAAAAAAAAAAAATCTATAAAGGGAGTAGCTCTAAAAGCCTGTGTTCACCCCTTTCTAACTCAGGAGTTTAATGAAAGAAATGCCCTGAATTTATGACTGATTTACTTAGCTTTCTGGGAGGCATGCATTTAGTGCTGTATCCAAACATAGGGGAAATGTTTTCATCTGAATCTGTCCCAGGTTTGCTGCTTAGGGGCAGGAGAAGAATTTGAGCACACATGTGTCTGTTCCTCAGTGAGCTCAGAGAGTCTTGGAACAAATCATGGTCCCTCTGACCAGGAACACTTCTCCCTTCTTCAGCACAGACTGATGCTTCTTGGAGTGGCCCATGGCTGAGCTGGCATAACTGTGGCCATCTCTGAGCTGCCTGCTCTGTCCTTCTGGCTCATCCTTCCTCACAGCCTCTTCCTAAGAGGCATCTGATGACTGCTGCTGGGTGCTTTCTCCTATCAGTGGTGTGCAGGGATGTGCTCCTCCAAGGAAGGTCCTTCTACACTTAATGTTTTCTCATGCACTCAGCCATCCCCTCCTGGAATTGCATTCTGCTTCAGAGCAGTTTCTGTCCCCCTCTGACATAGCAGGACTTGTATTTCATGAGCACATGGTAATACAGAGTGTTAAAGGCCAAAAGGAACTATGGCTCATCTGTTATGGGATATTGGGACCGTAGAGTGTTACCTAGCTCCCATATGGAGTCTGGGAGCTCTTTAACTAAAAGAGGATCATTTTTTCTGTGGCATCCACCCTCAGTTATGGAGGTTGCAAGACACGGAGAATCCACCAGTCCCCATGGGAGTCTGTCCAGCAGCTCATGCACCTTGCAAAAGGAAGGGGTGAGATCTGAACCTGAGTCCAGAATGTGTGCAACATGGGCACAGAACTAATAATCTAAATACTGACCTCATGAAGATCGTTTTTGGCACCCATCAGCTGGCCTGATGAAGGATTACCATTTTCTTTTTGAGCACAGGCGGCTGCCCATCTGTTGTAAGATGCCCCCAGATGGGTGTCTGAACACAAGGGGTTGGCTATGGCCTAATGCTTCTGACTAAAAGGTGTTAAAATGAGCTGACCTGTTTGGTGAAGAATTTACTTAGGGTATTTTATAGCTGACTGGTATAAAGAAATCTTTCATCTGCCTGGAGTGCCCGATTAGTTGGTACCCATTAGGCAGAAATGAGAAGGGGCACAACATGCTGCTGCTTGGGTTGGTTTGCCAGATGGATGCCAATGCCTGAAGTTGAGAGCAGAATAAATGCTATAACTAATAATAGGGTGCATGAGCTCAAGCAGTTTCTTTTGTTTGAGAGCAGAAAAAAAGGTTTTTAGTGCATTTGTAGAAAGAGCCCTATAAAGAAAGGGAGTCGGCTGCAATGTCTCAGGACTTGTATAGCAGTGGCCTGTGAAATTCTTGGCTCTGTCTGTGATATCTAACAGGATTTAGCAAGCCTTGTCTGAGCCTGTTGCAGGAACATGACCCTTGGAATGTGGAGGTCCCTGGCTGGACTGTGGCATACGGTGCCACGGCCAGAGCGTTGGTGCCCAAGGCCGAGCAGCCTGTGCAGGCTGGCAGCAGGAGCGAAGAGCAGAGCTCCAGGCGGTCTTGGGGAGGTGGAGAGGTGCCCATGGCTAACAGTGGGCAGTGGAACCATGGCTGCCAGGGCTCACGCTCTTCCAGCACGAGCCCATTGCTGGGAAGGTTGTTCTAAAAGTACCCAAAGCTTTGAAGCACACAGACTACAACCTGTTTAATTAATTGCATTGTTAGAGCTATGCCAGTGATATTTTAAAAAAAATAAGAATCTGTGCTTAGACAGTTATTTCAGATTAAGGACTTAATCCCTTGATTAAGCTAAACCAAAATAAGCTGGTGTCCAGCTGTAGAATGGTGTTTTATACACAGCTCTTCTCATCCACTTGCAGGCCCTTGTTTCAGCTGGAAGATGTCTGTTTAAGGACAGGGCTTTTTGATCTGTTCTCTCAGCTGCCCTTTAAACACCTGTATCATCTCCTTGATCTATTTCTGATAGAAAGTAACTGGTCTTTGAGAGCAGGGCTCATTTGTTGCTATGGGTAAAAGACCTACCTTCTGCTCAGTACATTGAGAACTCGTTAGGGAGCAAGACATGTCCCTGTGAGGAAATGCATATCTTCATTTTCCAGTTCTTCCCCATTCTGACTAAAAGACAAATTTCTTGGATTGTGGGTCACCCCCACTTTGGCCTCTTTAATCTTCAGCAGTTGTCAGCAGCTCTTCTGATGTGTTAGATGTTGCACAAAGGAGAAAGTTACAGTCTCTTCTCCAGAAAAGCTGGAGTACAAAAACCTGAAGGGTAGAGAGAAGTAAGGTGAATTAGGGGGAAGGTGCTGTATTAGACCCAAGTAAGCAGGGGTCTCGGGCTGGGGAGCAGGCTCAGGTGACTGGTCATGTTGCCATATGATAATGCCTGTGTTAGGCCACCTGCAGTGGGGTGCAGAGCCAGGGATGTACCTGAACCAGGCTGCCTCTGCTGCCTGCTATTCCCTGTCTTTTGCTCCAGCACAAGGACAGCACTGGTGTCCAAAAGCTCAAAGCTCACAGGAGGGGTCATGCTTCACTTTCAAAGGAGTCTGGGGTGTCCCCCCTTGAGTGAAAACAAACCAAGCCTGAGCTTGGAGAGATCACCCAGCTTTGGGCTTGCCTTTCCCCAGCTGCGCACGCCCAGACCTACAGCATGCGCAGAACAGGGACCTCAGAGCTGAAAAGCAAATACATCATTTTTCCCTTTGTTTAATTAAATGAGAGATCATGAGTTAATCGCTTCCAAGCGCTTGTTTTCCTGCAGTGCCTGGAATGATAATCCTGTGTGCTGCCCAGTAGGAGCTGCTTTGGCTGCCGCAGCCGCGTCAACACAGAGTAGGGCTGGGAGAACAGAGGGAGGCATCTGGAAATGATTCTCTGAGCTCCGTCTGCAGAGCACCACTCCCTGCAAAGCTGTAGGAGCTGGTTTATCCACAGGCTATGGAGCAGTCCTGCCTGCCTCAGTGTAGGGGAGCTGAGCCAGGCTACAGCCATGCCCTCTGCAAGGTTTGCCACGGTGGCATGGAGAAAGCAGCTTGCTTTTGGAGGTACGGCCCTTCAGCAAAGCTGGCCTGGCTGAGACTGCAAACACTTGCCTCCCAAGTGGAACTGGGTGCTGTGCTTTTCTCCCTGAAAAGCCTAAAACAATAGCCCAAAGAGCAGGTAGAGCTGTTCCTGGTTATCTCACAGGAAGGTGGTGTAATTACAGGAGTGGGAATGCCTACCTCTATAGCTGCACCGCTTAATAATACATTATTTTATCCAGAGGAAGGCAGGGTGCCGAAGGCAGACGCCCTCTTCTCAGCCTCCCCCTGAGCCTCAGAGCAAGCAGCAGGAGGGGAGCTGGCACTTGCTCTGGGAAGATTTTTCTCTCTTGAACTCATTGCCGCTGTGATTAGAACAGCTCAGGAAATGGGGCTGGGAGGGTTCTCCTCTCTGCAGCAATGGAGTGGGAAATCTCAAATTTTGTCAGAAAAACAAGTCCTCTTTTTAGCCAAAGACTTTTCTGAACACAGAAATGTCTCTTTTATTTAAAGGGAAAGCAGCCTGTCTTTCGGCTTTGTGTCAGAAAGTGGAAAGGCTTCACGGAAAGCCCAGAGGTCTTTTTTTACTGGAAATGAGGTTTCTCACGTCAGCTGAGAGCTGAGCAGCCCCAGCCAAGTGGTGCAGCACAGCAGCCTTTGCTGGCGGAGGGACCAGCTAACCCGGCCCTGCTCAGCGCCTGCTGTGAGCTGCTTTTCCCCCAGTCCCAAAGCTGGCTGGGAGCCACAGGCAGGCGCTGTGTTGTGCTGCTTGCAGCTCTGCCTCTCCCGAGTTCTGCTATTATTTCTGCTTTCCAGTCTGCGGTGTGGGAGGGTTGGGTCATTTCTTCCCCTCACCTCTGCACACTCTGGTCTCTCCTGTCCCGCCTTTGCACTGTGCCTTGGCACCTGGGCAAGAGGAGAGAAAGTGGGTGCACACAGGACGTGGCCAGGCTCCGGGCAGCCGGCAGAAGAAGGACAAAGCTGCGGGAGCTCTGGCAGGGTCTCCCTGCTGAGCGGGAGGCGCTCGATGACTCAGAGCTGGGTGTACCACGGGCACCACTCGCCGCGCTCGCAGCCTCGCCGGGCTCTGCTCCGCTGCCCGGCTATGCTCCTTGCTCTGCCAAGCCATGGCAAGCTCTGGATTTGACTGGGGCACTTTGGGACATGTAGTTTCATTCTTTGGCAGCTCAAATGAGAGTGTAGGTTTGTGAAAGCAGAGCTGTAGGTTCTTTAACTAAATTGCTGTTGCAGGATGAATCCTCAGCATGTTACATGGGCCAGTCCAGCCTGCTGGAAAGGAGCGTTGTCTGCCATAAGTCATGGGTTAGTCAAACTGTTAGTCTGGTCTCACCAAAACAATCTTTTTTAGTAGTCTGCAGACAGCATCTGGGCTGTCAGCAGGGAAGACCTGTGCCTCTTCATGTTCACCTTGACCAAGACTAAGTACTTTGTAGGCAAAATGAGCAAAGTGCTTGGGTGAGTTGTAGGGAAAATGCTGCCAAGGCTTTGTTGTCCCAGGTGGGTCCAGAAGCATTGCAGGCCTCCCTTGCACTGATTTACATTGTCCTGAGCCACTTGGGTTGCTGTCTCTTGCTTGAAGAGCACTGATACTCTGATGCTGTGTGAAGTGTGTGTGTAGCCCTGGGGATGACCTCTCTGCTCCCCAGGCAGGCTGACATTTTGTTCTCCCAACCTGTAGGAGGTTTTCCAGGGTTCAGACTTAATTGGTGAGCAGTAGGTCCCAAAGAGGAAGAAGTTCAGTCCTGACTAAGAAAGAAATGTAGAATGACAGGAGTTCCCAGTGGCTGGAGGTGCTACTTTGCTCTCCTTATGCCCACAAATGTAGGCAGAAAATTCAATCAGTGAACCTAGAAAAGCATAAGAAGCTCCTGGTTACTCCAGATGCCTCATGACAGGCTTCTCCTCAAACCTGCAGTGTCTGCTTGCACCAGGAGAAGTAGATGCATCCCCTAAGCAGGGTTGCAACAGCTGCTGGGCTCCTCTTCTGCCCAGGCAGTCATAGCTTCATTTCTGATTGACTCCTGGTTCTTGCTGCAGTTTGTGATGGAGTGGGGCTCGAAGGGCTGAGCAGCAGAGCTTTGCCACAACAGTCTTTATTGTTCTATTTGTCACATCATCTGTGGCTCCTGTGAAATGCAGGGGAGAGAGGGCAGCCCAGCCACCCACTGCTCAGACTGAAGCCCTCTGCCAGCTGTGAAGCCCTCCTGGGTTCTCACTGCTCCCCTGGCCTCCTGGGTGGGACCATGCTAGGTTGTTCCTGTCACATGGCTCAGCCCATGGAGCCCAGCCCATGGAGCCCAGCCCATCCCCATGTGGTGCTTTCCTCTTCTCTCCGTGTGCTCCAGCCCCTGCACCGGCAGCTGGCTCTCAGCAGAGCAGCAGTGAAAGCCAGTTTGGCCGGACATGACCTTAACCTGGGCTTTATTTAGCGCCTCGATTTATAGAGGGGTTATTTTAAAAGCATGTTTCTCTTTTGGGAGGTGTGGTGGAGTGGTGGCAGTTTAGAGCTGGAGTTTACAGGTCCTCCTGTGCTATTGACAAAGAATCATTTGAATCCCAAGACTCCTTTTGCTTGCCGTGATGCTCTCTGGCTTGCTTGGAAAGTGCTCCTGTTAGTGTTTGTGCCCAGTGGCTGAAAAGGAGCACATGTCTAGGACCTTTCTTGTGAGAGGGATGTGGCAACAGTGTTGGAAGCAAGGAAACTTGAAATGTGCAGTCCCTGAAGGAGGCTGTTTTTTTCAACAGGCTCCTGTGCCAGGCTCTACCAGCTCTTGGAGACCACTGTGGGCTGGTTGTAGTGGAAATGTGCTGGGGCAGGAGTGCCCCCTCCATGGAGCCTTTTAGGTTTAGCTTGTTCTCCTTCTCTCCAGGTGCTTTTCACTTATCCTGGGTCACAAAAGTTTCTCCTCATGCCTGATGGGGATTACATTGCCTGTTTGCAATGAGGGATGGAACCTCTGGAACAAGTTGCCCAGAGATTGTGGAGTCTCCTTCTCTGGAGATATTCAGAAGCTTTCTGGAGTAACATGCTCTAGGGGACCTTGCAGGGGTCTAGGGGTCTCCTAGTATGGTCTAGGGCACTGTGGAGCAGGGAAGTTGGACTAGACCTCCAGTGGTCCCTTCCAACCTTACTCATTCTATTATTCCATGATGTAGGTGAGATGGGCTCTAGACTTCAGGTTTATCAGCGTCAGGACTACAGGGCACTATCCCTTTCTCTGGTTTGTATGAGCTCCCTGTGCCTGCAAACCACATCTCCACGTGCCTGGCAGCCGGCCCTGCCGGCAGGCTGGATGTGCGAGGCTGTGCCAGGCCCATCTGTGCTCTGGCATTCCACAGCAGGACCTGGCTGAGGTGCTTTCCTCCAGCCCCTCTGCAGTCTGAGAAGTTAATTAGTGCAAATAAGCAGCCCCATCGCTAGGACTGTGAGCTGGGTTAATGAGTCCCTTATTGAAGGAGAATCTGTTGCTGTTGGAGGCCCCAAGCTCAGCCATGTTCTACCCTCTGTATTTTCAAGAGGCACTTCTGAGGTTCTGCACCTTTCAGAGGTGCTTCTGAGGCACTGCCATGTTTCGCCCTCCATCCAGGCAGGAGCTATCCCTGGGTGACCATCCTGGGTGGGACCACTGAAAATCAGTGTCACCTCTATGTTCATCTGCAGCACATGGAGGCTGTTGTGTTCTGTAGCCTCGTTCTGTAGCCTCCCAAGGATGCTGGTGCTACAGTCCCATGCAGCATGGTGGGATGTGGGAATCTACCTCCTTTTTGGGGCTTTTCCTGCAGAATTAGCAGAGATTGGTGCAAACATCTCTTTCTACCAAAAGGTAGTGGTTGAAACCCTCTCTCTATCCCTTAGAAATCTACACAGCTGTCATGGCTTTGTGGTACAATCTAGCCAGAAGGAGATAAAGCCTCTGTACTCAGAAGTGCAGTTAGCACTGCACTCTCTGATGGCTACAGGCTATGGTTATTCTTATTAAAGAAAGGATAATGTACGACCTGGTTTATTTTAACCATATAAAGGATTTTTGATCTGGTGCCAATGTTAATAATTGTTTTGTGAAGGCTAAGGCAGCAGGAATGGTGTGAGAACCTTAGAGCGATGCACTGACTCATGTGCAAATATTTTGACTTCTTTGTTTTATTTGCAACAGTGAACTTAACAAATTTATTTTGGGGATGGATTGATATCGGAAAGAATTTTGCTCAAGCAGGGCATGGGGACAGAAGATTGTGCAGAACCAACCTCAGCTGGTTTTGACTGATATTTTGAACCTGTGGGCTGTGGAGGGTCAGAGGGAGATTGTTGTCAAATGCTGCCAGCAGCAATGCTACTGTGATAGTGCCCAAGAAGGTGACTGGTGGGGTGGGAGAGCACCTGTGTGAAGGCCAGTTTTATCTGACAAGGTCACAGGCACATGCTGGGACAGGTTGGTATAAACAGAGGTTATTTTTCTGAGTGGAAAGTAAATTCTTCAAAACAGCCTTCTCCTTCAATTTAGAATTGGGGTTAAATGCTCATCCCTAGAATTCAGCACTTGGGAGTGTGCACATAGGGCTCTTGCTTTTGGAATTCTTGGGTTAAGAATATTGGACTAAGAATTCCAACTATCCCAGCTCAGGATAATCTATGATTCTATGCGTATGAAAAATAGCTCCTTAACCTCTGTTTATCTGGTTACATTGGCCTTGAGTATTGCAGAAGGCAGCTGGTCTCTCAGAAAAGGTATGGATACTTTAGAAGCCTGCTGCCATCTAGCCTTGCTTGTTGCTGAGATCAGGAGAAACAGCAGAAAAGGTAAGGAAGCAGTACTGTCCCACAGGCACTGTGTGGTTTGCCTGTCACCGTAGTTCTGCCAGCTCGTTGCAGGCAGGGATTGTGGAGGCATCACCTGGGCGTCCTCACCTCTCCTGTGCAGTCCCACAGGCTGTCCTACAAGGCGGCTTTGCATCAGAGCAGGGAGTTTATATTGTGCCTAAACACCCAACCCTCTGAAGGAGGAACTTGGAGATCGTTAAGCTGGGAAGGCTTGTGTGAGGAGCATCATCTCTGCTGGTCAGCAGGTCAGTTCAGGCTTGCTCTGAGACTGTTGAACTTTCTCAGGCCGGTGGAGGCATCTGCAGTGATGTTCTGCCATGGAGTGGAAACAGTTTCAGTCCTGATCCCCTTGTTCTACTGTTCCCTGGTTGTGGCGTAAGCTGTTGTGGGACTGCTTTGTTTAACTTTCTCTCCCAATCTTGCTGTGGGACTGAAGTGTATTTTCAGGCATGTTCATGTAGTTGTTCCTGTTCTACAGGAGGCTGTAGGGCTTCTGGGTGAGCAGCTGAAGTGCTTTTCTTGTGTCTACTGAAAGGAGGTGGATTTGGATCAGATGAGGATCTAGCCAGACACCTGAGTAAACTTTCATTTGGTTTTGGAGCAAAACTTACTCCCACTGGCTGTAAGTTAGCCCAAGGGATCCTCTGTAAATAGAAAAGAAAGGAGCGATCCTGATCCTCTCTCCAGATATGTACGGATTTATATATTTTTTTATTGTTACTTTTTGGCAAGCTCTCTTGATTTACACCCATGCAATAACTCAGAATTTGGCCTCCAGCACTGGAATTGACACTAATGGGCAGGCTCTGGCTGGCAGGTTCTCCCAGAGGCAGGCAAGCCATTGCCTCTGATCCCCCTGAACAGGCAACCTAGATATCAATGGGTGTGCTCAGGGACCACCAGCAGCCCTGTTCACACGCATTGTGTGAATCCTGGTGCGAGGCATCTCGCACTGCAGAAAATTCCTGGCTCCTGGAGTAGAGCCTTTCATGAGAGGAAAACAGCTTTGAATAACGAGGAGTTGCACTGGTGAAGGGCTTTTCACAGAACCAAACAGCTCTGGCACCTTATCCTGTTCTGGGACTCCAGAGCGCAGGAGGCTGAGGAGCTTCAGCCCCCTGCAACTCCGCTTAGCCCACCAAGGAGTGTACCCAGAACACGGGGCTGGTGATGCGCCCACCCCGTGCCTGTCTGGCTCGCACGCGCTCACGTGCTGCGGTGTGGTCTAGCAGCCGCCCCACCCCGCGCAGGCAGGAGAAGGACTTGCTGCGTAAGCAAAAGCTGGGAATTCTCACCACTGTGCGCAGCACTCTGCGAGCACTCCACTCCTGTTTTGGGAGAGCTTTTTTGTGTTTACCTGCAATCACTAGTGCCAAAAGAAGCTAGAAAGGACAGCACTTGGCTCCTTTGATCTTCGTTCCTCCTGCATTTGGAGATGGCTGCGCTCCTGGGCGTCGGGCAAATCGTGCCCTGGTAGCACTAACACTTTCTCTCTCGGCAGGACTCGGAATCACTGGACGGCTGCATTCAGAGTACGTTATCAGCACTCTACCCTCCATTTGAGGCTACTGCAGCCACTGTTCTATGCCAAGTTTTTGATGTGGTGGAGAAGACGTACCGTGGGGATGGACTGCACTACCTCATAGACTTCCTGATTCCAGCCAAGCACATCCTGCAGTGCATTCAGCAGGATGCCTGTGTGAGTACATCATACTCTCTAAGGCCTGTGAAGGCTTTCTTGGAGAGTTTTCTTTCTGCTCTTGTATGCAAAACGGCTGGCAAAAAGCGCTTGAGTATGTATGGCAGCCTAGGTGGGAGGGCAGGCAGACAATTAGGAAATAGTCGAGAAATTATTGTTGAGGCTTAACCCTTCAGAGATCAGCGATCAGGTGTGGAGCAGTGCTCTCCCTTTCCATAATCAGGAACACCAAGGGCTTGAGGGATTCACAGGAGGAGGTTTAGCGAAGTGTTTGCTAGATGTGTCAGACTGGGGTGGCCTCTGACCCCAGCTGTTCCCTGGCCCTGTGGATGAAGCTGTCCGGCTCCCGCCACTGGCAGGATGACGTGTGGGGCGAAATGCTTCCAGTCGGTGTTTTTCCAAAACTCCAGCTCCCCTTTGATGGTTGCTGGAACGGTCACAAGGCTCAGTAGCCCCGAGGAGTCACGTTACATTTACTGCCAGAACGAGTCCAAGATTAACGTGCTTTACTGTTGCGAGTCTAAAATGTTAGAAACGATGAGTCAAACACCTTCATCACAAAACTTGGCTCAAAGTCTGCAAGATGAAAAAAACACAACCAGCCCAAACAAACCTAAAAGGTGGATTTCTTCTAACCTTTTCTACTCTGAATGCAAAGGGGGCGTGTGACCAGGCTTACGTAGTTCAAGTCCTCATGGTAGAGGGCAAGGAAATTCTAGGAGGAGGAAAAATATGGAATAGAGGCTGAAATAGTCTGTTACTCAATTGTTTCAAGGAAGTGAAATACCGGGGGGACAGACCCATCACACAGGATGGATCCATGTGAGCTAGGCATCTTGAAAGTGTGTTTTGGTGCAGCGTTTGTCTCCCCGTATTGTCACCAGCCTCCAGCCTGGTGCCAGCCGTCTTCGCGAGTCGGGGAGGATCCAAAGTGGTGCATGACCTTGCTGCTCTCTCCCAACCTGAACACTGGAATAGATGTTATTCCATCAGTATCTGTAATTGGAGCTTCTAATTCTATGGTGCATCGCATGGCTTTCCCCTTTAAAGAAACAAAAGGCTTTTCGTTTGTACAAACTGGTAATTATTTCAAGACGTTTCACGGCTTTCCCCAAAACACCGCCCTCGCTGAAGGAGCCAAGGTAGCAATTTCCTCACTCCTCGAGATCCCGGCAGCTTCCGAGCGGCCAGCGGTGCCTTGGGCAGGTGAGACGGTGAAGGGGAGGGAGGGAAAGCAGCAGTGACCTGGGCCCACAGTGCTGCTGTCCCAGAGGGGAGGTGTTCGGGGCAGCGGCCGAGGAACGACCAGCACGGGCCGCGCACCCACCGCGAGCCGCGCTGCCCTCGGGGCGCGACGGGCGGGACACGGGTGTGGCGGCAGGGCGGGCCTCGGCCGCCCAGCAGCCAATGGGAGGACAGCGGGGGCTGCAGCAGCCAATGGCAGCGCGGGGCCGCCTTGACGGGCACATGGGTTCGGTTGAGCTGTTGGAGGGACGTTGGAGCACGAGGCGCAGGAGGGCTCGGCCGTGAGGCGGGAGAGGTGTGAGGGTAATGGGCGCTGGGCATCCTGTGGAGTGAGAGAGGTGAGGGCGGTGGGAGCTCGGGGCCCCGATGAGGGAAGTATGAGGGCAGTGGGCACTGGAGGAGCTCAGGATGCTGGTGGCCCACCCGGCTGACCTGGAGCACGGGCTCAGGTGACATGGAGGCGTGGGGGTGTCTGAGGTGTCCTGTGGGAGGGGGAAACCTGCACGGTGGGGCTGTCCTACTTGTGCAGCGCGGTTTGGGGAGCTGATGCAGAGACACGAGCTGTGCTTGGAGGCCTGCCTGGCACTCCCTGGCCTGCTCAGTAGGCACAAGATGTGGGGTTGGTTGGGCAGCTGCCTTTAGGGAGGGCTGCACAGGGCTTAGCATTAGGTATTGAGGGCTTTTGGTGAGGTGTGAAATGTCTGGGAGAGTGGTCAGCAAGATCCTTTCTTACTCGGTTGTGACCCTTTCTGGCCGTGACTCATGATTTTTTACTTCCAGAGTGGTGGTACAGGGAGATCGAGGGAAGCTCTAGGTACCTTGTACCCTCTTTAGAGTTGGACCCAGGCTATTCCATATTTTATTTAAAAGTCTGTTTGTTTGATTGTTTAAATTTATTATTTCTTATTTATGAAATTTGTTTAATTTGCTGTGGTCTCTTCCCAAAACCTCCACTGTATGCCCCTTCATCTTTACAGTCTGAAATCACAGAGAACTGTTTCTTACTAATTGCTTTTTGAAAGTCCTGCCTGCCTTTTAGTGAGTCTAAACAAAAGCAATACTTCCTCCTTAGTTTGTAGTTCAGCTGCTTTGTGTGAGCATTTCCTAAACACACTAGAGGGAAAAGAATTAACTCATGTCTGAATGACTACTGTAGGAAGTCTTGAGAGCATTAGATCTTTTGTCAGCCTCTGCAGTGACAAAAGTGTAAATGGCTTCATGAAGTATTAGACAAGTTCATGGGCTTCAGCTGGGTGTATTAAAATCATCAGCCTGTGTGTGATTCCTCAGGGGCTGCAAGGATTGTTCCAAGGAAGTCTGTCTCTGCTTAGCAGAAAGTTAAAAACCAGATTTTGGCCCTGGCTTTGACATGACATCCTGAGCTAAATGGTCTGTTCCAGCTTAACCATCCGTGTAGCTCTAGAAGATTCCACCTTTGTGCCATTTTTGTCATTGGTGCCCAACTCTTTCCTCAGAGGCAGCTTTATTCCTGGCTGCAGCCCCTGGGTGAAAGATGCACTGGGTGTAGAGGGTGTTCCTGGCATTCCTCTGATGAGCCTAGTTTGGCTCGGTAGTGTTTGAACATGAGAAAAGCAAATCCTTGAGCCTCAAAATGAGATCTTAAAGGTACTGTAATAAGCCTCTTCACATAATCTTCCCTTTGAAGGTGCATTTTGGAGCAGGAGCAGCATGAGGATGCTCCACTTCTAAAGTTCTAAAGCTCTGTAATGTTGAGGCTATTGCGGGACTTGCATTCCTGCTTTGGATGTTACTCTTGCTCTTGATGAAGTTTAGACTGTGGCTTTGTAGGGCTTTTCAGGAACTTCAATGCATTCTGCATTTTGGTTTTGGTGATTTTATTGCTGAGTTTTCTTTTTCTGAGTCAGTAGGCAGACAAGTAAGCATCTAAGCAGTGAGGCTGAGTTTTTGAATTTCTTAATGTATGAATGGCCCTCCAGTGGGTTACTCTGCATCCAAATTTTACCAGAATCTGTATGTCAAGTATGTGCTGACAGAATTCAGCTTTATGTTTATGCTGCTGCTGATTGTGTCTTTCACTTTTCAGTGCTATAAACTGTAATAGTTTGGGAACTGATCTTCATCTGCCTCTTCGTCCCCTGAAAGACCCCTGGTTCAGACCCTTGGCCTTAATATACCTACTAGGAGATATTCTAATGGGAGAAGTGGGGTTGGTGTGCTGCAATGGTACAGTCCCTTCTGGAAAACTGCAAATTGCTCTAGTTTAAAACTTATGTACAAAATACTTGGTTTGGGCACTTTTGTAGGAGCCACAAGCTTTGTTGACTGAGCTGCTGTGTGAGTCTTAAGCTTGATATAAAAGTCTGTGAAGTACATTTAGCCTAAGACGTGGTGGAGCCAGGAGCAACTTGTACAAACTTCTGCAAGAGGTGGTCTTGGTTTGCTGAGTTTAACTGTGTTGTGGATGAAAGGAACTTACTGACAGAGGCATCTGTGTCTTGCAGATCAGAAAGCCTGAGAATATCAGACTGCACAGCTTAGCTGTGCCTTTGAGGGAAGTACAAGCAGTGTGTGTTAGGCTGTAGGGCTTTTTGGTTCTAACTTAATAGAAAGAGGAAAGAAGGGGAGGTGGGTCTGCTCTGAGCCAAGGTTAGAATAGAAAGGTAATATTAATATGATCCTTCAAGTAAATGAAAACTAAAGTAAGGTTCCATTGTGTAGTGACACAGTGTGTAAGTACATCAGTAGGGCAGTAGCAGTAAGTGAACAGAAGTAAAACTGCTGTGACTGAACTTGACTATTTCAAAGAAAGAGACTGGCAGGTCTCCATCCTGGAATATGGAAGAAGTTACCATATAATGCTGAATGTCTGGTAACAGGGATTTTATTGAATCTGTTAAGTCAGGACTAGTGACAAAATACAGAGAACAAGCTGAGCCTACAACATTGTGCATGGAGCAAGGACTGAATTAACTGACCCATGAAAAACTGAATAACGTTTTCATGTGGTTTGCTCCATGGCAGGTAGTGTCACACCAGCTTTTTTAATAAACCAGCTCTCTCTAGAGAGATAAGTTTCATTGCTTAATCTCTGCCATAAAGGATTTATTATGGAGTAATATGGAAGATTAATTACTGTGTCAAAGGGATTGAGGTTTATGCAAGAATTGCAAGATGGCTACAAACTGGTGAAAGGGAGGGAGGATGTTTGTACTGTGGAGCAAATGGAGTTGAAGGCAGGAGTCGTGAAGCACGCAGTGCTTCTCATCCATGACCTTGGCATGAAAAGTAAGGGTATGTATGGCATGTTTGTGGTGAAACCTGCCTGGGACACACAAACAATAACCTGGAAGAGGAGGGTGATAAATGCATTGCACAAGATGAGCTCTAAAACTGTGTACCTAAATTTTGTAATGGTAGACTCAGAGGGCAAGCGTGTGCCTCCAGAAAGTGGCAGGCAGAACTTCTGTTGTGAACTGGGTTTCATCAGTTTGAACAGAAAAACCAGTAGGTGACTGGGTTACTGTAGGGCTGTGACTGGAAGAGGAATGGGATCTTAGCTTTAAGAGATGCTTCTAGCACATTTGTGAAGTGCTGGTGCCACTATAGAGAGTGTTTTGCAGTGCTTTGCACAATGAACAAATGGTTTTTAAGAAAAAAAAAATGGGCATTATAAAGGAGATATTTCAGGCACACTGAGGACATGCTAAGGTCATGTGACCTGGGTTAATAAGTCTAAGCAATGGGAACACATCCAGAAAATGCAGAGTTGAGGAGGAGGAATTACTGAATCTGAAGGATGATTTGGGTTTCTAAACCTGTGAGCAACTTTGCTTCAGGTGCAAGGAAAGTTAGAAATCTGGCAGAGCTGAAGGTGAGGCTTCGTGAACATAAGAAAGAAATTGCTTTATGCCAGTACCTGTTGTTTCAAGGTGTGTGGGGATCCAGGAAGTTCCTTTCAGTTCTCTTGTTTCTCTGCTATATGGCAAAATACTTGAATTAATTGAATCCAAAGCCTTGTCGTACAGAAAAATATGAAATTAATTGTGGAACTGATGACTTATATCATGGCATAATTTAACTCTTACCCAAACAGAATCAAGTTCAAAGCACTGACATTATTTTTTTAAGTTTTGATAGAGCTGTAAATAATTGAGTCAAGTCAGTTCAGCCATGAAACTTCAGTTCTTGGGTGGGATTTGTCTGAGGCATGGCGTGAGTGCTGCTGTGTTTTGGGAATGAGGAAATTGCTGGTATGTTAAGTGTGGTTCCTCACAGCTTGCTGATGGCACTTGCTGCCTTCTTTCTCTGTGGCTCTGCTGTGCTTTCCTCATTTGCTGCTTCCTGTCTCCTGTTTTGTCTTTGCACTGTCTCTTCCCTTCACTGGGAGGTTGCAGCCTCCCAGTGCAACTTGTGCCCACCTGTCCTGCATAGGGGGTTTGTGTTGGTAGCTTTTCTAATTTCTGCTTTTTAAAGATAAGACCTTAGTGTGGAAAACTTGCCTACACCAATAACCAAGGACCCTAAATTCATCTGTTTTCTTGATCTCTCTTATTAAAAAGCTTGAGCTGAGATCTTTTGCTGGTGCTGAAAACACTTTCTCTTGTCTCCATAGGCTCCATACTGCGGGTTGCTGTTTCGCCATGCAGGCTGGCCCCTGTGTATTCAAGAGAAGATTGTAATCCAGCTAGCTTCCATCGACTGGCGAATCTTGAAGCCTGGTGACTTCTACCTGCAGGTGGTCCCCTCTTTGAAGAAGCCTCCACGAATTGTATTGAAATGTTTGGCAAAAGATAAGCATAATGTAGAAGAAGTGGTAATTCCAGAAGTTTCATATACCTCTATTTTTACTCTGGAATGGTTGAGTACGTTCAATGGAGAGCGGATGGGCATAGCACTGGAAAATTGTTTACTAACCACTGATGACAAAATATTTCGTGTCCCCTGGGATAAAGTGGTTAATCCTGAATTTATAAATAAACCAAAAATAATTGAAAACAATATAATCTCTCCAGAAATAACAGAGGAACGTTCAATTTTGTGCCTCCCCACGGACCGTACTGACTGTGGTTCACCCGACCTGAGGTCTCAGTATCTACAGGAACCAAGCCCAAATCGAGACAACCCTGTCATTAGCAGCACAGCTGCACAGTTAAGTGAAGCTCTGGTCAATGGTGTCTGTACGAGTGCTGTGACTGAAGAAGACTTGAGAAGTGACCTTGAAGGAGAGTACGTTGAGCTGGCAAAAGTTTCACTGCCCAGGTTTGGGCCACAAACAGGATCTTTAACCCCGTCGCTGGCGTTAAGTTATCTAACTCAGCCCAGGGCACGAGTGAATGAGTCTAAAGGCGAGCACAGGTTTACTGTCATACAAGACAGCACCTACTCCAAGAACCTAATTCAGTCAGCACTTATGCAGAAGGAGCACTGTCAAATGGACACTCTGAGCACCTCTACAGAAATTCTCAGAAATGTTACTCCATTGGAAGGCAACAAAGTGATGGCACATGGAGAACTGTCCCCAGAAGGTCAGCTGATACCAGTTGATCCTGGAAGTATGGGTGATAACTTTCCTGTGGCTGAACCTCCTGCTTGCTGCGCAGAAGATTCATCTGCAGAGCAGGAGACTCGCAGTGAGCACTCACTGGATTGGCGATACGCACTGTGCAGCTACAGTGATGTGTGTGCTGGAGATGCTGTCAGCTGCAAAGCACGAGTGCCTGGTGCCCCTAGAAACATGGAGGGAGAAAGTGATGGACCTAGTGAAAATGCTGGTGTTGAAACATTGGAGCAGAGCCCAGAAGTGATTCTAGATGCTGAGGCTGCTAAAGAGGAAGTGATGCTGGGAGTACACCCAGAACCACTGACTGAGGGTCAAAAGGAGGTGACACTGATGGATGCTTCTTCTGTATCTGTCCTAGGGCCTTTGGGACCGTGGTGCACACTAAAAGAAGGTTCTGATGTCTCTTGCCAAGGTGTCAGTGGAAGTGTTGAGCCAGTTCAGGTCACTACATTGCCTGAGAATTCAGATGTGGGTGGGGAGAGAGGCTCTCCTTCAGGGAACATGGCAGATATAAGTGCTTGCTGCCACAATACTGAAGCAAATATCAGTTCTCTGTTAAATCCTCCAGAAGAGAACCAAGGAGATGTAGATGAATTTGAGGTGGGAAGAAGGGACAGCAAAGAGGAAGTGAAAGAGTCTAAAGAAATGTTGACTGTAAATGAAAATCAGACCAGTCATAGTCACTGTTCTGTGAAAGCTCCAGCGGATGGAACCTTGTCAGATGGTGAAGAGCAAGAGCATAAAAGGGCTGAAGAAGCCATACTACTCCAAACTGTCCTGTCAGCAGAGGGGAACCAGATGGCAGAACAGTTAAATAACAGTGACTTGTTGGCTCCCAGTACAAAAGAAGAAGACACAAGTCTGTTCAAAACCCAGAGGTCTGGAGGGAGGTTTGAGGAACCACAAAGACTGGTGGAAAACCATGGCTGTGAAAGTGAAGAGACCTCTGTGCTGAACCTGGAGCGTGTTGCAATACAAGACTTGCAGGGGCAGGTGGAGAACCAGGAAAGTTCTTCTTACAGGGAAAGGTTGAAGACTACAGCCTCAAAAACACTGGAATCAATTGAAGAGGAATTGGAGGGTGGACCACTATCCTCAGGACCTGCTGAGGGGCATATAGAGCCTACCACTCTGCACTCCCAGCCAGAGGCAGCGTCTGGGGCAGCATCTCCTAAAGGTACAGCCATTGGATATTTGTGCAGTTGTGTTTGGTAACATGGATTGAAAGCAAAGTCCTCAAGGGATACTGCTTGAATGCCACTTACCAGGCAGGATTTGATAAATACATCTGGGAGGCTTTGGGGTAATAGCACAAAATCCTGGGAAATGATTAAATTGTTGTTTTTTGTGGCACAAAATTAGC
The DNA here is from genome assembly GCA_013398275.1 of Promerops cafer. Lineage (NCBI taxonomy): Eukaryota > Metazoa > Chordata > Aves > Passeriformes > Nectariniidae > Promerops > Promerops cafer. The sequence continues at coordinate 146,534 of VZSE01004911.1, read as the reverse complement.
TTTCTCTTCACAGGTGGGCTTATTGTGGTATTTTATTTAATAATTCTTTGCAAATTTATGTTGGTACAGAACAAAGTTCCTTTGGAAGAAGCTTTTAATTTCAGTTAATCTGATTGCTGGTGACCTCCTCCCGCTTACATTCATGATGTGCAGAATGTGTGAGGAGAGACTTGTCTAGCTGTACAAGTCTTTCATAGCTGAAAACCGTCTTTAGAAAGATGGCTGTGGCAAGAGGAAGCAGCAGTGGATGCCACAGTAAAATACTAGCTGTGTAACGTGACCTGCAGATCAACAAATGTATGTGCTGATAACTGATTTAGGCAGCAAACTGCAGAGCTGAGGGATTCCCCCCTCTTCCCTGCCTTCCCCTCCGGCATGCTTTCTTCAGCTTGATTATGTTTCAAGTAGGAGCTGTTTAACTTGAGTGGGAGAGCACAGAAATTAAGCATCTAACTTCAACTCAAATGGAATGTTCCAGCAGGTATTACCCAGATTTCTTGATGCTTGGGTTCCTGAGCTGGAGCTGTGCTACTTCAGGAGGAATTGAGAGGGCAATCCAGGTGTCTGCCTTTTGCACCAGACTGTAGGCAGGCGGTGTGTAACCACATGGGCCCGGTGTGGGCTTTGCCCAGCTCTGCTGAGTCTGGAAAGCTGCAGCTCGATATGCAGATCGCTCGGAGAAGCGGGTGTGCGGCGGGGGCGGGAGGAACATGCCATTCCAGTTCAACAGCTCTCATTCCCTGAGACCCCTGGCTAGGAAAATTACCCAGCTTGGAATCTTGGAGTGAGGACTCTTGAAAGGGTTGGTGTACAGACCCATGTTGCTAGAGCATGTTTGACCCTCTGGGGCAACAGATCCAGAGCTGGTTGTCTTGGGACGAGCTGCCACTGTAATGCTTGCCCTGGTCCCAAATTATGTGGCCAAGAGCTGCAGCATGATTCCATTTGACTGCATACACAGCTGCTTCTCAAGTGTCCAAAAGTCACATTTTACCTGATGTCTTAGTGACCTCCTAATGGAGCTAAATTAGTATCCATTGATTAAAATAAAATGTCATAAACATTTGCATCAAACTAATTTAATTCTGTAGTTAGGCAAGCCCAGGGTTACCAGGCATTTCTGATGCTTTTGAAGTGACAAGCAATTCTCTTCTGTGGAATGGAGGGTTCAGCTCAAAAGTTTCTATTTCTGCAATGCACGTCTCTCTGAGCATCTAGCACCGTGAGTAGAAAAAAAAAAAATCGCCTTCTGCCTGTCTGTGGGTCTTGGAGGATATATGCCAGGAAATAACCATGCTGTGGGTATCCATTCCCCTGGCCAAAGTGAACCTGGCTTGACTTCATGCTTGCTCAGGACCAGGCCTTGGAACACCTAGTGCTGGGTGGACACTTTGCTCATGAGTCCTGTGGCTGCTTATTCAGTGTTCCCATTTCTTCTGTCTAAAATTAGTCAGGTCCAGCTCATTTTAAGTGTGATGTTCTCACTGTTCCATAGAATAAACCTTGGCCACAGCTGGAGATTTCAGCAGTGATGGACCCCTCTGGGGTACACACGGAGTTAGTTTTGAATGAAAGACAATACAAATTATTCTGGGGATTTGGCTGAAATTAGTGACATTCGTGGCTCATGTCTGCTTGGGCATGTTAAACTTGGGCATTGCAGTTTAAGAAAAGAGCAAACCTTATTGACTCAATGTTTGTAAAGCAAAAGAAACAACCTAAATTGCCAGGAAAACCACCCAAACTAACCAAATAAACTCTTTATGATAAAGGGCAGCTCAAGTATCTGTTAATGCTGGCAGTATTTCTTAAGCACTATAGCTGGCACTATAAAAAGCTTAATCCATTTAATTACATTTGATTGCTTTGAGATCCAAACAAGCCATCTCCTTATCTAGCCCCATTAAACCCTCAGAGATGTACTTACAAGATAATTCAGAGATAAAATTACAAAGCAAAGCCAATGTCCTGCAAATGGACTTTACTTTTCCAGCAAGGCAGTTCCATAGTTTAAATTCTCTGTGTCTTGTCGAGGTCATTTTGCTACTATGATTGGAAACTGTGGGTATCTTGCCTTAACTATAAATAACAACAAAGCTTAAGCTTTACTGGGTCAATTCAGATCTGAAATTCACACCTCAGTAGCAGTAGGCAAAGGCACAATTGGCTCTGTGTGAGGTGGAGGAGCTTGCTTGTTACAGCAGATATTGTAGATTATGTCAAAATACGTGTTCAGAACTCGGGCATCTGAGTTTGCTGTATCTGCAGGTTTTTCCTTGTCTCTTAACTCTCTCCTTTTACTTCCACTCTCAGGGAGCTTATTTTGTGCACAAATAGAGTCTAACTTAGAAAGACTTAGATATAAATAGAAAAAAGTCTGAAGTTAAATGTGAACTGTTTTGAGTTGGTGGCTTAAAATTTACACTGGTTCCATTCACAGATAATGTGACTGCTGTTTTTTTCCTAATTACTAACATCTAAATGAAAGTGGATTTTGAAACTTCACAGCTCTGGAAAGAATTCCTCTATTTTGTGGGTGGAAAATACCTTGATATTCAAGAAATAGGCTGAAAAGCTACACTGGGGCATATTCAGCAGCACCTGTTAGGGCGTTCCATTCCTGGTCCCGGTTACTACCTGATGTTAGCATAGGTGATACTGGTGCTGGGGCAGTTTGCAGGGAGAATGCTAATGTCTCTTTGAAATGCACACAAGCAAATCCTCTTCTACCACTTCCTTAACCTCGGGGAAAGGTGGAACCTGCAAACACGGCAAATTCAGATGTCCCTGTTCTCAATTTGCTTTTAGATGTAATCCTCCGCATTCTACAATTTCCGCTTTAGTGAGTGCCTCCGCCCCAGATTGCAAATAACAAACAGTGTGCTTGGGCCTCTTTGGAAGAGCTGGCATCTGCAGATCTGAGCTGGGCTTCAGAAGCTTGGGGAACAGCTTTGTTTGGGCAAGATGTGTATGCATAGTCTGGAGGCTGCAGAGCTTTAGTGAAGTTTCCCCAGGGCTGAAAAGCCCCGGTACCATGACTGTGTTTGGTGGGCTAAGCAAAATGCTTCTCTTCTACCTCTCCTAGCTGCTGCCTCATTGCTAAGAGATATCCAAGGCAGGGCTGTCACATACATTTATGTATTTCTCTTACCCTGGTGTGTAACCTGTGTGGAACACAGCTACATTCCATTTCTTGTCCTCTTTAAATCTCGCATTTTGGTCCTCTTTGCAGGCTTGAGTCATTTAATGCAGGCCCCTTTACTGCAAACTCTGTAGTTCTTCTTATTGCCAGGCCTTACAGCTCATTGATAAGGTGATTCCATGTTCTCCTAGAAAGTCTACCAGCTCTTAATGTGAAACCTTTGGGCACAACTTCCATGACTCTGGGAAGTTCAAGATACCCTTTCTGCAGGAGATCAGTGCTCCTCTGAAATGCTGCCTCAGGAAGATGTAGCCGTGTTGTCTGAAGTGGATGACCTCTTGCACCACTGGGAAGTGGAGGCTGAGGTAGTCCTAGGAACAGAGTGGGAGTACAGAGAGTGGGAGAACAGAGTACAGCCCAGGACTGGGCAGAGCCCTGAAGCCATCACAGTAGCTTATGTGGCCAAATGCAGCAGATGCCAGGCTGAATCCCAGGGATGCTCCTCAACTAGGGGTTTTACCAAAGAGGAATGAGCAGCTATTCTATCATGCCTGTGATGGTGCAGAGCCCAGGAGCTCCTCCTAGTTTCCCCCACTGCTGCAGGATTTGTTGCAGTGAGCCATGCTGCTCAGGGCACTTCTCTCACCCATTTTGGCAATTTTGAAAGCAGTTCGGGCTAAGCCTCAACCTGTAAATCTCCTTCACTGCTAAAACTTGTATTGAAAGCCACTTCAAGGACTGCTTTGTTCCTGGTCCTGCTCTTTAATGAAGTATTGGAATCTGTTAGTAAATAAACTGAGTCAAGTGTCAGCATTGTTGATGCAGCAGGAAGGTAGGATGGTTGAAGTAAATTTTAAATAGCAATTAAAATGTCTGACTTCAGAGCAAGCAAATAAATATTCCACTCTTATTTTTCTGAAGAAAGGTTAATATTTTTGTTGGTAGATACTTAAGTATCAGGTTTTGTAGCGAGGTATAGCCTTTTATTTAGTATAGGTTTCTGCAAACACAGAGATAGCCTAGTAGTGTACTTAGGATGCTAAAGATCTATTATTGAAGATGTACTGTTGACTTCTAATTCTTGTGATGTTGGGAAATGGTGAATAATACTTCTTGCACAGTGGGTAGATACTTTTTTTTTTCTTTCCAGATAATTTTACATGAAAATTGAAACTTGATAGAACTAGCCTTAGTTTCCATGTAGTAGCCAAGATATTTAATTTTAGAATTAACTGATTCTGATAACTTGTACTTGAGAGCTGAGGTGTCAGACAAAGGAAGCATTTTCTGCAGTTCTTGAGCAGGAGCTGTTTGATGTAATCATCTTGTTCTTCAGTGTTTTTAAATGGGTTTCTGACTTTCACATTAAATGTTAATTAAAAAAGGCTGGACGAGGAGAACAAGGTCTCTTCAGCTAATTTCCAGCTGATTTGTCAGCCTCCAGTTGACTTCATATTTTCAGGAACTAATCTGAAAGTGGTGTTGGGGGAGTAATTCTGTCCTGATCGAGTAGCCCTCCCTGTCAGAAGCTGGTTTATCACTTCAGCATGCTCAGGCTGCTGGAGCTCAGCCAGGGACTAGCAGTGTGCCAGACTTCCAGGCTGTGAGCAGACATGTACTGCTTGATATGTTACCTTTAAAAAGGACTTTGACTACAATAATCCCCATCTGAATCGGGCTTTTATACTTCACAAACTTCACAATAAATTTGTTTCTTTTTTTAGAATTACAGTAGTATTAATGTTGTAACCAGTTTTGGAACATGCATGCTACTGGCTAAAGGGCTGGAGGAGCTGCAGGGTGCTGGAGTTGGGGGCACATCCCTCCCCTGTCTGGTACTTACCTGGGATCTTTTGGGTGGAACTCTGCTTGAGCTTCTGTTTGTTGCTTGTCTTACAGGGATGATGTCAGAAGAGACAGAGATGAGAAAAGAGGCAACTGGCACAGGTGTGTTGAAACCAGTGAGTAAAAGCAGTGCCCTGGAGGAAACTTCACCACCTGTTACTCCCCCGACATCCCCAACTTCTGGAACTGCCTGGGGTGGTCAGTTTGCACCTACCATAGTCAGGGATGTGAACCCAGAAGTGCTCAGGAGTGGAGTTGCCTACCTGCCTGGTGAGTAGCTGAGCCAGAGTGTGTCTCGGAAATGCAGTTTGTAGGAGGGCAAGGGAGATGAGCCTCCTTTTGCAGTGCTGGAGGCTGGTGCCAGTTCTATTTCTTTCACCCCAAACCTCTAAAGAAGTTCCACTTCTTGAATCCTCTGAAGTTTCTGAATGGGCAGGACAGGAAGTAGAACTTCCCTCCCATTAATGTTAATTTGCTCTCAGGAGTCTCAAAATGTTGACCAAGCGCGTATGAGTCAGAAATGCCAAATCTGTGGGCTCATACCAGGAGTTCAAAAAGAGCAGAGTGAGGGTGCAGCTAATGATGGACTGGTGGGCCTGACATCAGACCTGGTCAGAAGAATAGGAACTTGATTCACTTGGTAGATAATTAAAGGATAGGAATGTAGAAGATGCTCTTTGACAGGACTCTTGAAAACCAGTTTTATTCTTGGTAATTAGAAGTTTAGTTGATTAAAAGTATCCACCTAGATATAATAGATTTTTAGAAAACATTTGATTTCATGACACATAGTGTTGAAAGGAATATCCCAGTGAAGTAGATGAGCAATGTGTAGGGTGAATGATAGTGTAGCTAAATAGCAGATGACAAAACTAGCTATCAAGGGAGAACTTCCCAGAATTTTTCTGCCAGAATTGAGTTGTAGGTCAAATGTTATTCAGTGTTTGCATCTGATAGAGCAATGAATATCAAATAGCTGTAGATAAAATTTCTGCATGGGACAAATACTGGCAGAGGGGAGAACAAAGCTGAGGCTGTTGGACAGAGCAGCCAGGATTGCTTGGTGTACAGGGCCCACACAAGACGTCTTTGTGTTTAACCAAACATGAAGTAAAGCAGAGGAAGTAAGATCTACCTCTCTAGTGAGAAGCAGCATTTGGCAGCTCTCTGTAAGGAGCCCCTGTGGCCTTGTCCTTTCAGAGCCAGCGAGAGGGTTGTTCAGTGTGGGGTAGGAGGAGCTGCATTTGATCAGCTCAGGGGCCACGTACGAGTTGAATTTGGGCAGAGAGCCCAGCCTCAGAGAAGAGGTCAGGCAGACTGTGCAGTGTGGAGGAGTTGGGAAGGAGAGCAGAAAGGCAGCACAGGCATCTCCCAGGTGGTGCTGGGTCTGCAAGACCCATTTTGACCTCAGTTGTGTAAGGGGGAGGAGATGACTAGACAGATTAAGAGACTTATTTTTTAACCTCTTTATACTTGTTGGTGATGTCTCTGAAATAGTTTGGGCTGTATTGTAAAAGGAAATGGTAAATATTAGAGGTGGTGCAGAGAAAGGTGACAGCCTTTTCTTGTAACCAAACTGGGTGTCTTACGACAAGAGGCTGGAAGGTTGTTTATCTCATAGGATGATTGAGAAAGAGGTGAAATCACCTTTGTGCCAGGAAGGAAGAAAGGAGTTAAAACTTTTCCAGTTTCTGGAAGAAGGTGAAATGGAAAACCAAGGGCAGGGCAGAGTAGTGGTACATTCATACACGTAACTTTGCATTAGGAGATGAATTGTTACAACAGATTCCAAAGGATGATTTTTTAATCTTCTAGTCTGCTGATCAGTTTGGACATTTTTATGCTGTATATAACAGCTCAAAAAAATTACAGGATTAGAGACAGTCTTTCTGAGAAGCTCTCAGTCCATGCTGTTGCAGGAGCCTGATCATGTTACCCTAGCGCTCCCTTTGTCACAGTTTCCTATCATGATGTACCACTGGTAAATGAGACAAAAGCATTTGAATATATGACGAAGGGATATCAAATGCCCTTCAAATGCCTGCAAGAAGCAAGGATTGTGTTTGATACTGCTTCCAAGGAAGTTTTTCTCTAAGGAAGGAATTGTGTTTCCTGTAAAAGCACTATCAGATTGACCTCTCTGCCTCTTTGGGGTTTCAGTGGGCAATCCTCACACCTGAGGGAATGTACTCACCACTCAGTTAAATGCTTTATGTTAGTCAGTGGTAATGATATAGTAATTACCCGAGAAAGAATAACTTTTATAATGAATGGTGAATAAGAGCTAATTAATGAACTAGTAGCTGATGGAGTTAGCTGAAACTTCCAGGATAGCTTCAGTTCTGGATTATGCCACTGTTGAAGACCTAGCCCTGGTGGCTGTGGTTGCTTTTTTGACCTGGTCAAATTCCCAGACTATTGGGTGGAAGTTCAAGGTTTAATCAAATTCTAGTGATGCCCAGCCTGCTCGATGGACAGAAGATGTTGCTTCAGAATTAAAAAGCTTTTATTGAGTCATTTTACCAGTGATTGAGGGCTTTGGTTTTTTGTTTTATTTTGTGATGATCCCCTTAGTTTATGAAACAAATTATATTAATGAGCTTTTTCTAATTTCTTTCCATCTCTTTGATTACGCAGCATCCAGGCTACAGTATTTCAGGAGTAATAAAAGTCCTCCTGAATCACACTGACGATGAAAGAATTTTGTTAGCAGAGAAAGCCTGTGTCACAGTTTTGGTCCCTGGGAGGTGGAAAGCTCTGCTTCAAAATGGTGTCCATCTGTGTCTGTGGCCTTTACTCAAGTCATGTCCTAGTGACAGATTGAGATCACACCAGGACAGCTTTCCATGCTTGGGGCTGGCCATCTGTGTCTGTTTTACCTGTCAACTCGCATGCTTGTCCCTGGGATGGGGGAGAGAGGTGGTCCAGGGCAGTATCTCCTGTGGTAGCAACAGAGTTAAGGAGAGAAAGAAACAGATTTCTCTAAGTCTCTGGTTTTGTCTTGTGCTTGGGATTTCTGCCCATCCTTCTTATGCAGTTTGTATGACAGGAAATGGCTCCTGTTCTTGTGAATTACTTTTCACACAAAAGAGGTGGTGTCCCTCCTGTTCCCCAAATCACTTACCTTCCCAGTTGCTTGAGCAGTCTCACTGCAGGCACTGCCTGATTTTGAGTCTCAAAGGCAGTTCTGGCTTTCCACGGTGGTGTGTCCACCTGCTCTTTACCCTGCTTTTGCATCTGGAGAGAAGGCTGGACGTAATCCCAAAACTGGCACTGTTAGGTCATCCTCCTCCTGTGATAAGCTGTGACTTTGGGCTTTTTGGAAAATGGGTGGCAGAGAAGCATTGTCCTTCCTGGCTAACTGCAACAGAGGGATTTCTCCTTTGTCAGAGTATCACAACTCAGCTGGGTTGTCCATACTGCACTGTATCTATTCCCTGGGCACTGGGCAAGCTCTGCACCTAATGAAAGCCTGGCACTGCCTCTGCCCCTGTCAGAGCTGTGGGCAGGCAGGAGTGTGCTCCTGGGCTGTCCTCTCTGCTGCCTCTGAGGAGGAGCTCTGGGCTCCTGCTCCAGGGCTTTGCATCAAGGAGCTGACTGGTTACATTCTGGGCTCAGCCTGCAGCATGTGCCCAGTTGTGTTACATCGTGCATGTTCTGCAGACCTGTCTGCATTCTCTCATCTGACAGCAATGTGAAGGTGAGATTCTGTATCTTGAATTTATGAGATTTCTGCTTTCCTCAAGGTTATTGTTAGGCAACTTCAGCCATATTTATGAAGAACGTCTGTTTGGGTGGAAGACAGCAGTACAAATCTAACACTAGCATGAGAGAAGGACAAGCTGAGCTCATCTGCTTCACTCTGGGGCAGTGCTTGGGTACTTTGGAAGTGTGTTTATAGCCTCCTACCATCTGCAACATACACTATATTGAATTCCTGATTTCCAGGAAGGTGGTGGGGTCTTAGTGGGAGAATATGAGGCATACAGACCTAGAACCAAGCTCTGGTGAATTACTTGTGTGATTTCCACCCCCCCTCTCTTTTTACAGGTACAAGAGACAAATCAGGACGTGCAGTGGCCATAATAACGACAAGGAACACAGCCTGGTTAAACCCCCACTGCAATACCACTGAGCTTGTACGCCTTCTTCTGTACTTGCATAGCATCCCAAGGTTTGTGATGCTCTTGGGCTGACAGGGCAGACAGCTGCTGCCCTGTCTGCTTTGCCTTCCCAGGAGGTGGGAATTGAGGCAGGAATGGAAGGAGGTTGACTTTATTGGCCTAGGAACTTGGTCCAGACAGTCCTGAAACTACACAGGTGGGAATCTCCTGCTAGGGTGAAGAGGCTTGTGTTCAGCAAGCACTTTACCTATTCTGTATATGCCATGTGCACATGGTGTGATACAATTGGGTATGTACTGAATGTTTTCATGTGTTGCCATGAATCCAAGCCATTTTTGCTATCCTTCATTAGTTCAGAAAATGGGATTTGGGAGCTATCATGGGGCAGTCATGCAGCAGCTCTGTGATAATGTTGTGACATGATATTTTAGGGCCAGTCCTCCAAGCTGAGAGGGAGGGAGGATCTGCAAGGGTTGAGAGTCTGCCTTGATGTGTGGCTGAAAATTGTGTTTGGAGTCGGCAGGCTGGAGTTTGCTGGAGCTTCTCTTCCTTTCACTATGACAGACTCTTCTTCCGCAGCTCATCACTATGTTTCACTTTTAGATGATTAAATAAGAAGAGGTAAAGCTAACTCTGATAGTGATTGTTTTTTTTGAGGCCTTTAAACCATTAATAAGGGAGCAGGCTTAACTCATGAGAAACTCATGCTTTGTTTCTTATGCTTCTCCCTTCAAATCTGATTCTGGGTGAAATAGGGATTGGGTCTGCTCCAGACTGGCTGCTCTTCTGAAACAGTGAGGCTGAAACCAAGCTTGTCCCTGAACACAATTAGGAAGAATTGGTTTTCCTGTGTGGATTATCCAGTGGGCATCAGCACCTTTGCCATCAGTGACACATATTCTAGGAATAGGAGAAGTGGGAAATTGGGTGGAAGTCATAGAATCATATGGCAAAGGTAAAAACTGAGGAATTACTTGATGGTTTCTGTGTACATATTTTGTTCAGGAGAAGGTGGCCAGTTAGCTCCTGTTGTTATAAAGCCATAATATACTGTTTTTTTACCCTGCCGTGACTACAGGTTCTGTTTCTGTTGTCTTGTTAATTTTCATTGGTGACAAAGGTGACCTTTTTATCTTTGTCTTTGCAGACCAGAATGTCAGGCTTTGGGTCTCACTGTTCTTGTGGATGCTCGTCGCTGTTCGCCCGTTCCTGCTCTCTTCAAGGCGTTCAGCACATTGCAGGTGAGCCTCGAGCTTGGGCACAGAACACTGGCTGGCTTGCTGTCCTGGTTAGATGTTACATCTCCATCTGCTGCTTATGTCTCCATCTGCCACCTGGCTTTCAGATGGCTTTGGGAGGTGGAGATACGCACCCAGCCCTGCTTTAGGAGGATGACCTGGACTTGCCAGACTGCAGACAAAGCAAAAAACCTAAGCAAGTCTGAGTTAGGGGAGAACACTCCTCCCCACCCCTCCAAATTTGCTTTTATCTCAGTGCTGAGAACAGCCCATACCCAAGTCTCAATGCTGTCATGAATTATCTTGCTTGGAGATGTTGTCCCCTGCACTGAGGGGCTGTGTGAAGTGTGCAGGGATTTTTGCCTGCCGCAGAGAAGGGAGGAAGAGAGGCCTCTGCCTGCTGTCATGGGAAGGGAAGGACACTGCTTGCCATGCCAGGTGGAGAAGCACGTGCAGCTGTTGATGTGGCTGTCAGTGAATGATTAGAATCGGATGTGCTGTAACTCTATATTGCTTCAGGTCAAAGGCTTTCATATCAGTCACTTGGGAAGCCAGTGGGTTGTGTTGCCCCCCCTGCCCAGATAGAAACTATCTGCTGCTGTCAGGAAGACAGGGAGATGCTGGGTTGTAGCGATGACTAATCTTGTTTAAGCAGGTGTTCCTTTTAAATCAGAGCTCAGGTCTCTTAGGACTCAAACTCTGCAAACTGAAACAGGGGAGTGTTTTAATGAAGCTGATGTCTGTGGTTTATGTGCTTCAGTGCCACATCTGAGAGTTGAGTCTGACTCAGAGGTCTGTCCTCCTGCTTCCTGGGCTGGGTGGAGCTGTGAGCTCTATCAGCGTGCTCATTCTCTGTGGTGAAGGAGTAATCTGGTGCCCTGCTCAGTTCTGCAGAGGTAACAAACAAATATGTTCTCTTTTATGCTGTGCCCACATGGCAGGGGGCTTGCTAAAGCTTTTGAGCATTTCACTGTCCATGTAAGTTGCATGGCAGTCATAGTGGCCTGATTTGGAAATCAGTAACATATTCTGGCTGTCTGAATTCTCATACAAGCATGGTAATAATGCCATTTTAACCTTAAGTTTCCCCTCTGAAACTAGGAAGGGAGGAAGCTTTTTGCTGTGCTGTGATGGCTGTTTGGCTCTGAGCACCTTGTTATCAGGGTGGTGCTACAGTTATTTAACAGAGTTTAATGTGCTGCAGGACAGATTGCTGGACCTAGGTGTGTGCTCCAGGTAACAGTGACTGACAGAGGCTGATTATTCTGTTTATGGTTTTTGATCCTTACACTGACTCTTCTGAAGACTCTGTAAAGGAGACCTTTTCAGGTAGCTCATCACATAATTATGGCACAGGAGTAATCCCTGGCTCCTCTGAGCCTTTTGGAGATCCTCAGCATTTACTCTGTGATCCACTGGCAATGTTCTTCTCTGCTTTGGGACAAGAATAGAGTAATACAGAAAACGGAGTGTATCTACAAGGAGGCAAGCTAAGTGTTCCGGAGTGTAGCAGGATTAGCTTGGCCAGTGACTGCACTGAAGTACAGACAGTATATTATGCCTCTAAGATTACAGAGCAGATCACCTCCTTGGGGTCCTTTCTGAAATCCCTTACACATCTCAGTGTCTCTTCTCTCTGGCAGACTGTTGTCAGAGCTCATTTCTCTGCTGTCCACCACTCTCCTTACGCAGGATTTTACTTACATAGTTTCTGTGACGCCTACTGTGATGATGTGCTGAAATCTGTTGAATGTTGAGGTCCAGCATTGATTATTCAAGTCTGAGGGGCTGGTTTCCTCTTGACCCAGCAGTGGGAAATGCTGCTTCACAGTGAGGAAGCACAGATCAGATGCCCTAATGCAGAGTCCCTTCTTGCTGATATCAGTTAAGCCTAGAGAGACTCCTGGGGAGCAAAGGTTCCTGGGTCAAGATATGTCAGCCTGAGGAGATCCTTCTTCCACTTCTCTTCCTTTCCAGAATGAATGCATGATTGGAATTAAGTGGTAGTAAACAACTTTGGGTGCTTGCAGGTTAGTTTTCCCTACAGCACTGAGAGTCTGTCAGTTGCTCTGTCCAGAACCACCTGGTAAACTGGTGGGACCTTGTCCTCTCTGTCTTCAGGGTAGGGCCAGTTGTATTCTGCAAGAATTTTTTTCCCCTTCTTTTCAGAATATTGGGTGGCTGGGAAATCTTTTTGTCCTAGACAGCAGCCGGAGCAGAGGGAGTGGGGCAGAATAAAAAGCTGCTGCACAGCTATCTCAGGAAGAAGCAGGAGGAACTCTGGCAGCTCTGTGCGGAGGTGAAGGGAAGTGCACAGTGTATGCATGTTGCAGGAATAGATCAGGCTTGTTCCTGTGGGAAACTGCGTAATGATGCTTTGGAGCAAGGATTTTTGCAGGGATAAATGCCGTAATGTTTGGTTACAGGTTGTCACCAGTAAGCTCTGTGCTGAGGGGGTCAGCTCTTAAGAGGAACTTGGCTACTCAGAAGTCCTAGACTGATCCCTTGCTCAGTGAGCAGGCAGGGCATGGACAGTGGAATGTGTGCCCTGCCTTCAGTGAGCAAGTATCTGTGGGATTTCCCTCTGCCTGAGTCTTAATAGAGTGAGATTCTTTTGAATTTCCCATATCAGTGTGAAGGCTTAATCCTGTAATAGGCTGTGTTTGTGTGTTGGATTGGGAAGAGTCAGTTTAGCATTTCAAAGCAGAGAAGTTCTGTGCAAACCATTCTGTTCAAGAGGTATGTTTGCATTCTCACTTAGTGCAGAAGTACAGAGGACCTTGGTCTCACGTTAAAGATGAGGGAGCCCCTGCTACTCCATTAGAGTGGTCACTTTGAGACTGACTGAGGTGTCTGGGGACTCTTCCCTCTGCACAAACATTCCTGGCAGCCTGTGCTTCAGACTGTGCCAGTGTTGTTAAGTCTGGCCATGGGTTTCCATTTGGGGCAGGAAGCCAGAAAACGAACTTCAGTCTGAGAAACATTGAAAAAAAAATTTAATTATCTTAAAAAAGAATAATAATAAAAGGCTCTGTATTTACCCTGGTGCTTTCTGAACTCCTATTGATGCCCCTCTATTCTATACCGTCCAAACTGTACCTGTTTTGGGAGGTGAGGAGTTCACTTATATGTGTGGAACTCTTGTTTCTTTGTTTCCATAAAGTTGGTTTTGTTAGCAAAGGTGGTAAGAGAATGTGCTTAAAGCTGCAGGAAAGCTTCCTCAAGTGGCATCCTGCTGTTCCCAGCTCTGCTGGTCTCCTGAGATGCTCCTGGTAAACTGTTTCAGTCTTTGGATTGCTCCATCAGTGCTAGATGAGACTGACTTCTCTTCAGCTATTTAAATTAAAAAATATGGTGAAAAGTACTTGATTTCTTTGGAAATACAATTTTTTCTTAAGTTGGAAAATCTTGAACTTTTCCCTTGACAGCTTTATTTGTGAATGGTTTTTCAGTTTCTATTTTCAGGAGTAACAAACAAGTGAATGTTTTGGCTGTTGTGGTAACCTCTTGTTACACCATCACTACCTTTATCCCTCACTCAGATTGCACATCTCATACTGTTGGCATAGAAGAGGGATTGTGTAAGAAAAAAATTTTTTAGTACCATCATCAGTTTTGAAGCTGTGTCCAGTCTTAGTCCTTTAGTCCTTTCTAGCAGATAAATTCAGAGCTGGTGATACAGCTGTAACATCTCCCCATCCTGTCTTCAGTATTTACCTAATGCAGCCTAATTATGCAATAAATCCTTTTTGGCCTTTTAATCAGTGTTCGAATAACAATGAAAGTGTGAATAATTCACTTCAGAGAAATTTGAGATGATTTAGAAAACTCTCATGCTTTTGGAAGGTGTTTCAGTTGGGATTTTTTTGCTGCCTGTTTAAAAGGATCGTGGTTTAGGACTGGATGAGAGAAAGGTCTTTTTCCTCTGTTCTGGAATCTCTGCTGCTGCTTTCACTTGCAGAATTGGGGCTCCTTATGCTGGCATTGTTTCTTAATTGCTGAACTGAGCCCAGTGTAAGGTTAGGTTGTTCAGTCTCTGTTGGTCCACTTCTTTCTGTACTCTGGCTCTGCTGCTCCTGGCAGATATTTAACCCTACTCACTGCTGAAGCTGTTTATTTAAACAAGTTTCATTTGCTGTTGTGGCCTGCTGTGTGGCAGGTTCCTTGCAGCTCAAGCAACACCAGAAAGGATTTTTTGCTTGACAATTCCTGAGATCTTTGCAGAGCCACAGATCACGTAGGAGGCATCGTAATGGGATGGCTCTTGTTTAATTGTGTGGCACAACAGCTTAAATGGCTCTGCTCCTTGCTTTCCTGATCCAGGCATCACATATGTAGGGGGCCCTGTCTCCATGGTCTGGATCTTTCTGCCATGTTTCCATCTTCATACTGTTGCTCTCTCTGCCTGTTTCTCACTTCCCTGTAGAATGCTTCTATTATTGGAGAGCTGCTCCTGGATCACCGAGTTTGAACTACAGCTGCCAAACATCCCTTGTATTTGGAATTTCTGTCAGTTTAACAGTAGAAACAGGATGCAAGTACTTGACTGTAAATTGGCAGTAAGCAGAGACAAGCTTATGTTTTTGGCACTGGGCTGGGGATGGAGGGGGGAAAGCCACTTCCTTTCAGTTAGGTGAAGTGACCAGGAAAATTATCAGGAAAAAACTTGGACAAGGAACATGGTTTTTGGTTTTGTTTTTTTTTAGTTCTGTTTTTTTTTTTCCTGTGATTCACTTCCCTGTGCAGAAGGCAGAGCTTCTTTAGGACAGCCAACACCCGACCTTTCTGATTGCTTGCTTAAATATTGCAGGACTAGTTGATCTGAAGCAAACTACCTCAAAGACATCTCCTTGGTACTCTGTAGACTGGCCTTCCTTGATTTCTGGTGACTGCCTTCCAGGCTTTGTAGATGCCTTTGAAGGATAAATTGCAAACTTGTGTATGAGCCTTGTGTGGTACATTCTCTTTCGTATCCAAGGCAGATCAGTAATGGATTTGTGCTCTGTTCTCTTGTAGGACATAGATCCTCACTGTATTCATGGAGTACTGCTTCTGGTTGAAAGAGATCTGACTTTTCGGATGGAGAAGCCACCAGCAGGACAGGTAATGGAACCATTTACCTGAGGTTTGCTGGGCCACTCTTGATATCCTTTGTGTAGCTCTCCAGACAGCAAATTCCCTGTCATTGATGTATGCTTACTCTCACATGAAATTTCTGCAGGTGTTCTCTGTGTTTTGTGGTCGTGATCTCTGTGGGTGTGGTATTTATTGGGTTGTAGTGTTTATGTGAACTGAACAGATCCCTGCCATGCTCTGTGTATTGCCACCTCCATCAGTGACGTTTGCACCGCAGTTCTGTCAGTCTGCTGGGGACTCAGAACACAGGGGGTTTGTTGGGAGCATGGGTGACTGTATGGAGGAGCCCTGCACAATCAGCTCGAGATGCTTTTCATGTTCTCCCATTAACAAGGGGGGAAGTGCGTGATCAGGAGGAGATCCCATTATGCTAAATCCTGAACTCCACCTTTGAAGGTGCTTGTTGCTTTCCTGGATTTTGCATCTCTTCTGTTTCCTCTCCTCATACGTGCTGCTGCCAGTGGCTGAGAGACTTCTGCAAGAAGGGGAAGATGAGATGGGCATTTGTGTGAATTTGTGTGAGGTTCCCTTTGTCGCTGAAATGTCTGGAAAGACCAACAGGAGGGAAAGTTACCACTGCATCACTGAACTCCCCCACTAGAAGTAAAACTTTCTTGATATTCTATAGCTGTATAAGAAATATAGGCTCCCAGCCACTGTGGTGAGTGAACAGAGGATCAGACTTCATCTTAGTCCTCTCCCTGTTGCAAGCTACAAGAATGGACTGAAATTCTGTGACTGCTGAAACTCTGTAGGCTTCAGAGTAGGCCAGGAGTTCCCTTTTGGCTCCTGTGGATGAAGATATTGTGACAGGCGTCAGGTTTGCTGTGTGTGTGGTGTGGTGTCCCAAAAGGCTAAAGACAGACAAATGCTATTAGTCCATTTCCTTATTGCCCCCATGTGGAAGAATTTGGAGTCAGAATGGGGGCTGCAGGCATGTGCATGCAGGAGGAACTACAGAAGACATTAAACACATTGAACAAACATGAAGAGTGTAGGAGGGAACAGAGGAAAGGCTAATAAACACATGGGCATGCAGGAGGAATTGGAAGCATCATCACAGTTTTGTAAGGACATAGAAACTTCACACTGTGTGTGCGTGTGAGTTAAATGTTTGCACCTGAGTTTGTGTCTGGGCTGGCTGCCATGTACCTGCAGGAGCACTTGTTGCTCTGGTGAGTGTAGAAATGCTCTGAGGTCCTACAGACTTGCAGAAGGCAAGTTACCTGTGTCAAGATCCAAGAAACTCTTGGAGCAAATAGCTGCTGTGATGAGTGGAGAACTGATGGCAGGGCAGAGGCTGCTCTGTTAGGCTCTTTACAGGAAGGGAGATGGGGAAGCTGGGGGCTGGATTTAACCTCCCAGATTCTCCAAACAGATGCAAGTCACAGCACAACTGTGGGAACATATGAGGGAGTTGCTCTGCTTACACCAGGAGATACTGGCTCTGGAGAAGGTTGGCTGCTGCCAGACTTCCATCACAGATGTTCTGCCTGGTGAAACAGCATGTTGTGGCCTGCATTCCTTCAGGGTTCGCCCACTGAGCTGTTCAACAAGCTGCTCTAAGATTGAATTTTTTTTTTTCCCCCTTCATATTGTTGTGTTATTGCAGCTCCACACTGCATGCTGGGCTTCTGTGCAAGATAGATAAAAAAAATAATGGATTCTGCATTTTGTTAACCTTCCCCTCCTCCTCCAGTACTCACCCTTTAATACAAGTGTGTTTTTTTTCTTTTCCTTTCTATTCCTGTGCAGTTTGAACTTCTCACCTCCATGAAATCCCTCCATAAGCACATAGACAGCTCACAGCTGCCTCTAGAACTGGATGGGACCTTCCCGTACTGCCACCAGAACTGGCTAAGCTTCCGCAGGGTGAGTAGAGTGTCTTGTGTGCTTTGGTGTCTGAGAGAAGCAATGGCATGGTAACAGATGGGAGCAAGAGGAACCTGTCAACAGCTGAACCTACAAGCATTAAAAGACAATGTGCCTGCAAAGCTGTGAATGCAAATGAATCTCTGGTATCAAAAAAATGCTAATACTGTTTTCATAAGATGGGTACACACTATGGTCTCCCGGCATGACTGCAGAAACTAAAATTTTAGTTTTTTACTCATCTGCTTGAACTGATTAATTCTTTCTATTCTTTCTATTCTTTCTTGCCTTCAAAATATGGTCAAATCTGAAATGGAATCCTGTTTTGTTGTGATATGCAGTGGCTCTTGAGTTAGGAGGACAGACGTCTGAAACTAATCTCAGGAAAAGGTGTTAGTATCATGTTGCCATTGGACTAACAATGAAGAACTTGAGCATAATAATGAGTTAAATCTTTTTGGTTTTGGAGCAAGTTCCCCAGATTAAGCTATTATCTCCTTGGTAATATCTGCAATCCTTGCATGAATGAGACTTGGAAGTTCTGATTAATCAGTTTAGAATAATTCTTCTAGGAATATCAACTACTTGCAAGCAGCAGGGTATGTGCAGACTGCCAGAAGCCTGCAGAGATAGCATCCATGGTACCAATACCCAGCTCTGTGTGCAGTTGTGCTGTGGAGGGAGCCTGAGTGCTACGGACCACGTGCTTGTTGAATCTTTAAAAGCTCTATTGAGTTACTTGGCACACCAAGACTAGACAGGATTAAATCTCGGTAAATCTGCACACTAGCTGGCTGTCTTCACGTTGAGTTTGCTGACCCTGGTGGTTGACAGAATTGTCACCTCAGCTTCCAGAGGATCCAGTGGTCTTTTGGCTCTGACCTCGCTACCCAGAGTGCTGTGTGGCACAGTGTAACGTTTGAAGCAGATTAAGACGTCACTGATAACACCACTGTGGTGCTGGGGGCAGGCTTTAGAAGATAGGCTTGGCATGTGCCAAATGTTGAATTATTTTTTCCAACTTACTTTAGAACCTTTTCTTTTTCTAAAATCCACATGTACTTGTAGGAACCTGTGCTGATGCAGTAGAGCTACAGAGACCTAATCTTGGTGCCCAGGATTGACTTAGAGAAGTTGATTTGGCAGTGATGAAGCAGAGAAACTTTGCAAGAAGTTATGGATTAGTTACGGACACAGTTGAGAATACCTTGAGAGCTGAGGTGCTCTGTGTGTGCAGGAGGGTAATTCTTGAAGGAAGGACCATAATATCAGGCTACTTCTTGTCTTAGCATGTAAAACATTACCAAAGGGAGTTAGTATGGAAATAATTCTGTATGGAATGCCTGTTTATACTGTGTGTGATAATGACCTGTGTGCTCAGCTCCTTAACTCTGCAGCTATGTGGCAAACAGCATTTATTTCCTGTTCCAGTGATCTCACCTGCATCCTTCCTGCTAATCTGTTACTGCTGGCGGTGTTCCAGCACTCCAGGGGAGGAGGACTCAGTAAAGATTCAAACAGCTGCTTTTTTGTTTTGTTTTAAACACGGTTATTTTGGAATGTTTCTCCCTTGTCTTGATTTAAGTGGCTAGAGGGTGGCATCTGACAGTAGTCAGGCTTTATATCACTAACTTTTCTAAAAAAATGTGCCTCAGAAACCCTTATGAAACGTTTGGACTTTTTTTTTTTTGTTTTTCTCCCTGCTTCCCCCCCCACCCTGAAGAGCAGCAGGATTTCAAATTTGTCCATAGGTTAAGCTGCTTAATTTTAGAAGCTTTCCAGTTTCCTAATCTTTAATTTACACTACTTTTAACATGAAGAGAAATGATTTAAAGTAGAAAAATTCCAAGTACTTGTTTTATGTTTTGTTTCTCTGAAATTCATGCAGTGATTCATTTTCATGGAAAGTTACAAGGATCACTAATAGAAGAATGTGAGACATAAGTGGACTGTTTTTCTTTTTGTAAAGCATGAGCCATCCAAGCCATGAGTATGCAGGTTTCTAAGGTCTGTATAGAGGCCTTGGTCTAGTGTGATGCATCTGAAGCTTCCTATGGGCCTCTCTTTGCTGATACAGTCTCACTGAATTATATAATTGAGCCATTGGATTAATGTGATCCTCTCTTGATTTTTGTACTCATAAGCTTTTGCAAGCTCAGAAGACCTTTCCTGTCAGCCGTGAGACAATAATCTCTGCCTTGGTCTTTTCTTCTTGTAGAAGCTGGAATACTTGCTACAACAATGCCAGAGTGTTTGTGCCTTCCTTCAGGGAGCTATTCATAAAGTGGAATCTGCAAAATTACCAGAAAAGGCTGAGGTAAGCATGTCACCTTGGATCGGAGGTGGACCTGAGACAGAAGAGAGCACCAGGCTGGATAGCTGCAGAAAAGCTGTAGCTTGGAGTTTGCAGGGTCCCAGTACTAGTAGAAGCTAATCTAAATTAAGTGATAGGGGCTTCAGTGGATTTGGAAGCTGATTGTCTGATTCCTCAGTGTCACCCAGGAGATGTTTCCAGCTGGGCTTGTTGCTGATGGGTGCTTGCTCCAGCATTCGGGTGCATTCTCAGCAGCTCCAGAGCTCTGTAGCTGGTACAAACTTTGGTGTGCCAGGTACGCAGCAGCTGCCTTGGGCTGTGCCACATCAGGTTGGCTTGAATGGCCTGGAATAAAATTAGGTGACAGCTTAGTTCTGTGCTGTGGTTCCAGCTTTGCTGCCTCCAGTAAACAAGTTTGGAAGTGGGCAAGAAGGGGAAGGGACAAAGACCAAGCCTATGTGGTCACAAACTTTCTGTTTCTCTTCTTGAGAAGCTGCTGTATCCCTGACATGGTGGGGAATTGCTGCCAGCTCTGCACTGAGGGTCCCAGTAGTAAATGATGGAGGATATGGTAGTGGCCTTCCTGCACAGATCTCTATATCCACAAACCCTTCATGTGCATCTTGTCCCAAGGCTTGGAGCCATGCAGATCCAGGTTCCCAGAACAGCAGGAGCTAAGTGTGAGTGGGAAGTGAGGCTGGAAAGCTTATTTCTTCTATGCCCAGCGAATGAATGGAACAACAATGATGGGAGTTGGGTCACAATTTTAGCCTGGTGGGGAAGCTATCAGGAGCATAAGGAGCACTGTTTATCACTTTAGACTTATCAGGCTGGAGAGAAACAGCTGTGGGAACCAACCTCCTCTTTTCCTAGAGTGGGCCCAGGTGAGATGTGGTTTGGGTGTGTTTTGGTTTAGGTGCTGGTTTTTGCCTGTTCCCTCATTGCCTGTAGGTTGCAGTAACTGCTCACCTCACTCTTGTGATCCCTCCAGGATGCAGCTGTGCTGCTGAGGAATTCAAGGCAGTTGATGAAGAATGTTCTTGAAGATGCAAGTTTGGTCAAGGTGCAGCAGGAGGGTGGAGCGCTCCTGGCCAGACTGGGGAAGGAGGAGTCTTGTGTCACCCTTACCCAAGACTACAGGTGAGCCCCCAGAGTGGGAGAAGAGGAGATGGAGATGAGCAAAAAGCAAGCGCTGGGAGTCTCCCTGAGGTGCCCCATTGTTTGTGCAGGCTGGAGAACAGTTTTGTGTAGCAAGGAATTATGTTGAAAACAGCAAAGGTGAAAAATGTAATGAATTTTACTCTTATCTCGATTGCTTCTATCCAGTCCAAAAACTAGTCCAGGTGGATTCACTTAAAACGTTCAACTTCCTTTTTCAAGCCAAATCAGACTTATCTTCTGTAGTGGAGAAAGAACTGGATATTTTGGGTACCTGTAAAACACAAGCTTTAATTGATGATACCAGTAATGAATGTTTAGGTGCAGGCGATTATCACTGTGTGATTTCCTAAGGCACTCCTTATGCAAGGGGATTTCCAAGGACCTTAGCTGGGAGGAATGCTTGCTGGCTGCAGCAGGCTCTGATCTCCTGCACATTGGTACAGTTTGCACAAACAAATACTCACTGCCCATTTGCAGGGTTGGTATGAGAAGCGGGGACTGAGAGAGCCCCAGGGCTGTTCGACATCCCCGGGGCATTGCACAACTTGTGTTTGTGCTGTTAAAACACCTGAAGCCTATCAGCATGAGAAGGCCTCTGTGCTATGTGCTGTGCAAACAGCAAGGTAGAAAGGCAGCCTTTGCACCCAGGAGCTTCCAGCCCTGTGGGAGATAAGCGCTGGCATGTGGGTGCACATGAGGGCACAGAGGGTGGTAGGGTGGTGTGGAATAGTTCAGTGCATCCACAGCCTTGCTCTTGTTCAACTCCGTGTTGCCATCACAAGCTGGGAGGTTTGAAGGGAGGGAATGAAGAGAAGATAACAAAGTAGTTATGGAGTATCTCAACCAAACACTGTGAAAAGAACATTTCTCTCTTAAAATTCAGCAAGTGGATGACAGTGCAAGTTGCTACCTGTCACTGGAAGAAGAGGATCTACAATTTGCTGGAGAGAGAGGAGCGGGGGCAGGCTGTGTAACTGTTTCTCTTCCCTGCTTGCTGTGACTCCTGTCAGGAGCTCTGGCTATGCAGACACAGTTCTCTTGCTGAACTGGTGAAGTAATCTTGATGCAATTTTGGATTGAATTACTACAGTATAATCTTTTCATTCTCACATGACATGAGAAGCACAATAATGCTGGTTTTTGTGCTTTGTTTTGTTTAGTTTTTTTTATTATTATTTATTTTGTTTTAAGCAACACAGCAACTTTAGAGTCCTAGGAGAATGGGGAGAATGTGCATGAGTTTTATGTTTTGTTTTGGTTTTAAGCTAAGCTTGTGTTTTTGTGCAGGGAAATTATCAACTTTGAAACCTGATCTGACAGAGCCCCTAAGGATAATTTATGGCTTTGATTGCTTTAGCAAGGGCAGGGGTGGGGGAGACACACAGAATTCTTTGATTGTACAGTGTTTGAGTGTATGCTGAAGCTGTGTAGCATGTTCTCTGCTTAATTCAGGTTATATTCATTGCCTGCCAGTGTGAAAGGAGGCTGTATGCCGTGGCTCAAATATATGTGGCTCTCTCCAGCTTAAGGAACGTAAATGAATATAGCAGGAGAAAGTTACTCTTTTCTAGGCTGTGGAGTAGTTGCAGAAACTAAAATCCATGCAGTGGATTTTAATTTTCATCTAACTTGGGGCAGAGGACTAAAGAAGTCCACTTTTCTTTGTTCCAGGATTCCTTCAAATGGGGAACAAAGCTCTATCACTTGGCTAGAGAACTCTGTATAAGGCACTGTTGATTTTGGGTCTTCCATGGCTTTGCACTTACTCCTTTCCTATCTAATGTGCAGATATTAAAGGTTCTAAGCTCTGCTAATACTGTAAAGATTATGATCAAAGCAGGGTAGAGACAAAATATTGGAATTGGCCAACTAAGCTAGCATGGAGTGGCTATTGATGTATGTAGGTCCAATATCTGATTTATAAGTGATGATGTGTGAAAAGGGAACAGGACTGCCTTTGTGTGTGCACTCAGCAGGGCTTGTGGTACTGCTGCTCTGGACTTTGAATTGTAAAATCTTGATCGATGCTTAACAGCGTAATTCCACACCCATTCTCCCAATACTTGAAATAAATTGTTTACAAAAGCAAGTCAAATGGCTTTACTCTTCTAAGCCATCTTTTGGCTCTTTTGTCTGTCACGTGTCCCGTTGTTGTCGTCTTTTATTTTCTGGTGTGATGCAAAAGACTGATAAAACAGAGTCATGACTGCCAGGACTTCTTAGGCGTAAGTTGAGACCAGCTGTGAACAGGTGACTGTCTGAATGTGCAGGAATTACATACAAATAGAGAAGACAATTTAAAGAGCACTTGGCTCCACTTAATTAAAATATGACAACTGCAAGTGGAGAACTAAAGTTAAAATTATAATTTTTTTTAAAAGAATAGAGATGACAAGCCCATCTGCACCTTCACCTTGGGACTAACCAAGCATGGGATTGACTTGCTTTTTTTTTCAGACAATATATTTTTCTAGCTGTCACAGATATCTTTCTTGCTATTTTGTGGTTTCATGTGGAAAAAAAACCACCAGGAGCTGGTAAGAATCGAGATGGATGAGCCCTTCTGAAAATGCCTGACCATAGGCTGGAGATAGTAAGTTAAAACAGGCTAGGAAGCAGGCATGTACTCGGTGCAGTCAGATGTTATCTGCCAAATACCTTTCAGGAGCACACGGCAAACAAGAGTCTTTCTTTAGTAATGAAACTCTTCTTGTGGGATTGGTTATGGAACCTTCTCTGCTCGCTCTGCCCTCCTGGAGAGCAGAGATGCCCTTTGGAGTGTTTTGTGGCACGGAGCAGTGGGATCTCATTGCTGCTCAGGTCTGACCTGGGATTTGTGAGGCTTTGCTACGCCAGTGCCACAGGTTCTTTCCTGAAAAAGTTGAACTCATTCCATCAAAGATGCGGGCATGCAGGAGGGACGTGTTGTGC
This sequence comes from Promerops cafer, assembly GCA_013398275.1. Classification (NCBI taxonomy): domain Eukaryota; kingdom Metazoa; phylum Chordata; class Aves; order Passeriformes; family Nectariniidae; genus Promerops; species Promerops cafer. Next base: position 122,771 of record VZSE01004911.1, on the reverse strand, counting down.
TCTATCCATTTGTTTCTCTAATAGATGATTTAAGAGCTTCCTCAAGTCTTTCCTGGATGGTCTCATCCTGAGATGCTGTAGCACCACAGCAGTGGCTTTGACCAGTAACTGCTCACATTGTGAGCTGACCAGGAGTCTTCATACTCCTTTGTCCACCAAGTACCACTGCAAAAGATAGTCTTGCCCATCCAGCTGCTTATCCACAAAAGGAAAGACAGACTTCTCCAAGTAGTCTGTCTGGAACTCTGCCTTTTCCCAGGTTAGGAAGGAGGAACTCAGTTACCAGAATACACTCCTGCAGGGAGTTGGCTTAGGGGCCCTGGTGTGCTCAGCTGGTCCCTCTGAGATCTCCCACCTCCAGCAAGACCAGGCTGAATTTGGCCTGGAGTTGGTGTGGGTGTGGCACTCATGAACCAGTATCTTTGTTGCACCTTTTTAAGTGCTGTAATGGTAGGGCTGGCCACCCAGAGGTGCCAGGGGACTGCCGGAGGTGGCATTGCCACTTGCTCACTGTTGGTGGATTTAAAGCCAGCACATTTGCCTTCACACCATCCACTGTGCTGAAGGCTCAGTGCTTCTCCACATCTGTTAGCTGAACCCTTTGAGGTTTTGCTGTCCAAGTCTTTCTGGAGATTGAAATGCAGAGCTGTTAGCCTAGCTGAAGTTCCTCTTGGTAAGTGCGGCCAAATGGCACAGAGACCTCCATCATTTCAATGCTATTAATACTTCTTTTTGCACTTTCAAACTGGAATTTTTAATAACCACAGTCTTTTCAATAAGGTACACAGAGTTGGTTAGTAGGTGTAGCTTTGGCTTCTGGCTATCTGGTGTAGTGATCAACTAACCTGTAGCTTGCAGGCAACTCACTGAGCCAGCTGTGAAAGGTGGACTAATGTATCGCTGCTTCTGTAGTGGATGTCAAAAACTTACAGTTTATGATGGCAATGTCAGAGAAGCTGCCAGAAGCCAGGCAGCAGCAGTGGGAGCTCTTGCTGAAGTGTGGCTGTGATGTGGGGCTGGGCAGCAGGGCCAGGATCCTTTTAACTTTGTCTTTAGCCAGGTGTTTTTCACTGTTGTTCTCATTATTGCTACTCTTCCAGCATAGCCAAGAGCTGGAAACGTGTGCCTAGACAAGTGCCCAGTGAATGCCTTTTGTCCTGCAGATGTGTTATGAATCACAAGTAGAGTAAAGAAGGTGTAACCATTTTATATGAATATATAGATGGTTTATACTAGTTTAACCAGAATGCACCTGCCTGGCTCTACCACGAACCCGTGTTCTCACTGTGGCACAGGAGTGGATTTTGTCATGCTCTGCATGGTGATAGGCAAGATAGTCCCAAGGCTAGAGGTGAGAGCTGAAGGGGAGAAAAACCTCAGATGGTGAAGGAATGATCGTGTTGAGTGCTTGGCTCTGTGCAACATGGAACCAGAAAAAGCTTAATCTCTTCCCTCAAGCTCCTCATCTGAAAAGAATCTATGCTTGCAAGCTGTGAATAAGCAGCTTATAAATAGATGGAAGAGTGAATTCTCCTTTGTTTGCAGAAGGCAGTATAGTCAGTCTCTGTATTTTGAGGGTGGAGTGGCTAGAGCCAAGAGCTGGTTTTGTGAGCTGGCTATTTTTAGTGTGGCTTGGTGATCTAGTTGGAAGCCCTGGGTGGGGACATGAGCTGAGCAGAGGTAATGGACAGTACAGAGCAGACTTCCTGAGCAGCAGCTGCCAGGTTCCTGGTGCTGGACCTGACTCAATGACAGTGACAGAGAGTGTGATCTTACAGCTGAAAGCCTCCATAGTTCATGTTCTGGCTTACACACACACTGCTGAGACTCTGGGTCTGCTTGAAGCTGTGGCTAGTTAACGATGCAGTGGGGTGTAGCTGTGTGGTGCTGCAGACCTCATGTTTGTGGATCTTCAGCAAGGCTCTTGGTAGTAGCAACTCCTGGGATGTTACAAGGCCTGCATGTGCCATTCTGCAAAGTGGTGTATGAGCTCCCTGTGGTGGAAGTAAGCCTGGATAATGTACAGGCTCTCTGCCCCGTGCCAAGGGACTGCACAGCACCATCTGAAGCTTGGGTAGAGTCAGAGAGACTAAGCTGATCATCCAAAATGTGGAACAAGTTGGGAGCAGGATTAGGGGGGAGATAGGTGTCTGGTGTATAAGTCCCAGTTTGGGCAGACTGAGATGGCTGCACTTCTTGGTTTGTAAGGCACAACTGACAGCTGCTGCCATAGTCTGGTGGTCATAGCCAGGCAACTTACACTGGGAAATCATTCCTGGAGGCATTATTGTCTTCTGCCGTCCCCTTTGTGCTTTAAAGATGTGCGTGTGCTGTGGCTCTGTGTGTTTGTACGTGCTTCAGAAGATGCTAATGCTTGTGTCCCTCTCACTGGTGGCAGTTCAACTAGCGCCTGCTCATCTTCATTCCTCTCTGGGAAGTTTGGGAGCCTCTCATGCTACCACTTGCCACAGTGTGCCCTCCTAACGTGATCTACGAGAGGCACCTTTCATTGCAGGGTCCTTTCCATGTTCTTCCTGTGGACCTAATCCTAAAACCTCGATCTTGGGACAAGATGTATACTCAGTATACCTTTGAAGCCAGATGAAACAACGTGCTTAAATTCTGGCCTCAAAGGCTGCCAGGAGACGCCTCTGCGCTGTTGCTGGTAACACAGAAGGTGCTGACGAGCACTAAGCCTTTGGCCGAGCATGGGTGGCAGTGCTCTTCCCTGGCCTTATTTGTTTGTGTCAGGTGGAGGGAGGAGCACAGGGTGACATTTCTACCCAAACACACACTGTGCTACTTGGTATTCATTTTGGTTACAGTCTAACCTGTTCCCTCTGTTGGTGTGGTGGTTTTAGCCTGGTAAAAAGCATTTATGCTTGCATTAAACAAATCTCGCTGCTCCGCACATAAAGGAGAGTGGAGCTGGGGCTGTTGTCATTCTGAGTGCGTGAAGTGCTGTGAGACGTCAATTGTGGCATTTACAGAGAGCTAAAAGATTGCAGAGTTCTGTCTAGGTAAGTTTTCATTGTCCTCTCGGGCTTTTTATGAGATTATTCCCCTCAGCTCCCTTCCTGTTTTTTATTTTCTGCTGTCTTATGTCCTAAATCTTCTTAGATTCAGTGGGAATTTACCCAGAAGACTCCGGTTTTGCTTGGTTTTGTTTGCAATGCTTGTCATGCCAACAGGGCATTAGGTAATTAATGACACACTGTGTTTTATCTGTTTAAAAATATTATGGAAAATAATTGCTAAAGGTTTCCAGTATAGGATGTTAGCTGGACTGCTTGACATTCCTGCCTCAGCCCAGGCTATCTCACAAGCACTATTTTTTATATAACTATGTTGAGATAGATACTTCTGTTGCTGGGCTGGGATCATAGCCCTGGAAGCAGGCAAAAGGAGCCCGCTTCAGTGAAATAGGGATGTGCCTTTAAATGGCAGTGTGTATGTATTTGAGCAGGACATCTTGAAAGCCTGGTGGTCCCAGCTTCAGGAACACAGCTCTTAGACTGGTGCATTTGACCAGGATATAAAGTATAAACATAAGCAGGTTAATGTACATTAGACAAGGTTTGGAGGTAGAAATTGTTTACAACTGGTAGAAAACCACATCTTTAGGCTCAGTGTTCCCAGAATGGTGTTTCCAAATCCTATCCAAGGTTCCACTGCACAGGGAACTTTCCCCATAAGCAGGCTACTTGTTGGTTTGGGATTTATTATAATGGTTTTTTCCAGTCAGTTTTATGGATCTTACTGGGATTTAAAATCAACCAGAGTCTAAACACAGTTTTATTGTAACTGAATGCAAGCCAGGCAGGAGAAAGAAACAAAGGTCACATCTTGGGACTGTGCTTGGACACTTGTTTAACTTTGTGCATTGATCCCTTGGCTTTTAAAGGGATTTCTTAGTATATTTCCTGCTGAAAATACATTGAAACGAACTGTGTTTCAGACGAGAATTCTGGTGGCAGTTGTGGTCTCCAGTGTGTTGTATTAATTGCCTGGTTTGCTCCCAGGTCAGGTAGCCTAGTGAGGAGGGATCCAGCCAGGTCTGTGGTCTTAGCTAGATCCACTGCTCTCATCCTCAGCGGGAGCAGGCATCTCACAGGCAACCACAGATTTTGTGTTTGACCTCTGTGCCTTTGTAAGGACACTTCAGGGTTCTAAAAAATGTACCCAATTCCTCAGATACTTTAATCAGGGAATTGAAACCACCATGGCTATTTGTGTGCTACAGAGAATAATTTGTCATATGTATTTAGCTGTATCTGCTTTAACTTCACCTAGTTTGAATTTTAACCTCAGCTGCATGTGAAGCTATCAGCTCAAAGAGCAGAACTCTGCATTTGAGGTTGACCTCCTTTTATGGGATTGCTATAAATATGGCACTTACATAGGTTGCTACCAAAATGCAGTAATGACCAAGAATGACATTTTTCATCCTGTGAAAAGTCCCTCAGGCACACAGGACTGTCTCTGCAGACCTGGAAGGATTTCTTCCAGAAGAATTGCTGAGGATGTTTTAAGTGATTTGTAGCCAAGGTATCAGCACACATGATCTGGGTGATGTCCTTGTATTAATCCATCCTTTAAACCTCCTGGTTTCCAGATCCTATTCATTTTCTCCTAAAACCTGTAGGGACATCCACAAGGGAAGTTCAGCACCAAGAGTGGAAGACTAGATGAGGCTAATGCTGTAACATCTGACTGTGTTTCTTCTAAATTACAGAACAAATCAGATTAAGGATATCTGATTTTCCCAGGACAAAGTAGCTGCCCTATACTTGCCCAAACCCCATCAAATACTCTACCAAAATGTTGTATTTCCTTCCATCTATGAATTTTTGCCATTTTAAAATTGACCAAGGCTGGTCAGAGGATGAACTCTTGATTTCAGCCCTTTTGTTAGATCTGCTGTTCTTGCTGTTTGTCAAAGCAGTTCTTGAAGGGGCAGACAGGAAGCTGCAGAGAGTGAAGGTTCTGCTGCTCCTTTCCCTGGGCTCTCCGGTTTGCCTGTCACTGACATCAGCAGGGATGGTTCAGGCAGCACCTGCTTTTGTGACTCTGCTGGATGCTTCTTCTGTGGCCATCTATTTTTTTGAAAACAAAACAGGTATTTTGCTTTGAAAACTAAAGTGTAACTCTCCAAGGCTGGCTTTTTTTGAAGAAGGGATTCAGACAGAAATGGTCTTTCTAAATTATAGGTTTAAAATTACCCTACCATTATACAACAGCTTGGCACTTCTCCAGAAAACTGAAGACGTTTGGAACCTTTTCCACTGAAACGATAATTGCCCAATGAAAACAGGATTTGGGGAAACATTAACTGACATCAAACTACTCCTTTTTGCTATAAATTATATTGACTCTGCACTATTGCAAAATTGCTTTTGATGATTTGACCATGGAAGAATGTAGTGAAAGACTCTTAATACCACACTCCTGTGTGCGGGGAAATTGCAATGCATCCACACCAATCTGAGCTGATTCGAGATTTTCCACCAACTTCAAACAACTCTGCCTTTCGTGCTCAGAGTTGCACAGGCCACTATTAAAATATCCTTAAAGTCCTTAACAACCAGGTGTTTCCTTTGTGTGCCAGGATGGAAGTCACTTTTTTCTTCAACCAAATTTTCAATATTTGGTTTGTTTACTCCAAGCTGCTGTGAAGGTACTGAAGGACAGGAGTTAAAAACTTCTGAGTCTGTAGCTGAAAAAGAAATAGATATTTGTGTGAGGTATCATTTCCCCCATAAAACTCCCTGTTTCAGGATACTGGGGAGTTTACTAGTGTACTGGAAATAATTTAGGAAGTTTTAAAAATCTGGACCAGCAAATGGGGGTGTGTGTGTAAATGGATAAGCAGATGTACAGAGGTTTGGGAGAATAGGCTTAATGCCCACTGGATCCTCCCTGTGAGAACTGAAGTGCCCAAGTGAATTGAAAAAACAAACTTTCCCATGGACTGTGAGCGATTTCTTTGTTTGGCTCAGTTTGCCTACCTACTTTATACTACAGCATGGAAAGGCTTATATTTTCCTCTGTGTAAGAGAGTAAAAGATGGATGTTAGTCAGAGAGCCTGTCCGGCTGGTAAAAGTGAACTGTCAGGGGCTGACAACATATGAATGGAGTTACCTTGGAGATGCAACAGAACACCAACAACTAGACTTTGAGGTTTTAATGAATGCCTGCCAAGAGAGGCAGAATGTGTGAAAACAGCGTGGCTGGTCCTTGAAACAAAGAGCTGAGGTGCTGGGATGCTGGAGGAGCTCACAGAGGAGCAGGAATGGTGTAAGGCCACACCTGAAGTTGTTTGGGGACTGAGCCCAGAGGAGCTGTTTGGAAACATTTTTTCTGTGCATGTTGTTTGCAGTTGCTCAGGAAACCATTGGCAGGACCATGAGAAAGGGCAGCTTTAGAGTGTTGAATTGTGGCTGATAAGGGTATCAATAGCTTGCTGCAAGCATTCACAGAGGAAAAAAAATCCCTTATAGTACAAAAGTAAGGGATTTTGGCTTATATAACCCCAGACAGCCCAACTTACTGATAAGAGTTAATTTCCAACCTTCTGAACTGAATTCCCTGTCTAGTCTTTGCTTATAGCATAAACTCCCAAATGCATCTTAGACTGACTTCAGGTAAGTTTGAGATGCTTGTGGATCAGCAAAGCAAAGGTTTTCTGTGTGTGTCTTCAGTAACAGGATGTCACTTTTAGTACCATTGAATCAGCTGAGATAGAGCGAAGATGACTGATGTGCATAGATATGTAGATTCTGTACATCTGAGATATGTATTTTACTATTACATCCAGTGGGGCAAAAGGCTCACTTCTAAACTGGAGCTCCTTTCCACCTTCTGCAAATGCACATAAAGGCTTGGTTGGATTGAGGTCTTCAGAGGCAGGATTACTCTGTGGAAGGAATGTGTGGGGCCAGAAGTGTTGTTTTGGGTAGATTTTTCTCAATCCTTTAGTTGGACACCAAGAAGTTCACTCAAGCCCCTTCTCCTCTGGATTCCTCTGACTTTGGTTGGTGGGCCAGCAGGAGTACTTGATTGCTGCAGTTTTGAACCTGACTTTCCCTGCAGGGATTTGCTGGTCATAAGGCCAGCACTGGTCTCAAGTGGGCTCTAAGAGACTGGTCTTTTCCACAATGGCACAGTGAATTAGCCTCTTTACAAAGTGACCTTGTGGTATGCCTATTTCTGCTTAAAAAACCCTGTGAAATACAGGTTTTGTTAGCTTTTTTTTATAATCACTTCCTATCCCTCTGCCTTGAGGGTGATTTTTTTTCCCCCCCATAGCTGCAGTGTTGTCTTCAGGAAAGCCTGTGTTTTGTGACTTTGGGAAATGTGCTGTCTGCTAGAATAGGTAGTATTTGCTAGGCCTTGCAGCCCAGGTTGCTACTGACTCCTGTCAAGGAAAACTGCTCAGACTTAGAACAACGGGGGGGTTGTTTCCTCCTTCAGGTATGGAAAGGGGCAGAGTGGGACTCCCTGGCTCCCATCCCCTTATCAGATTGTACTCTGTGCTAGGTCAGGCAATGCTAGAGCTGGAACCCTTGTCTCAGGTCCCTGTGCCATCAGGTTGCTGTCTGACAATACTGTGTTAAGTGCTGAAGCCATGGATGCTCGCTTTGTCACTGGCTTGGTTGGACATCAGGACTCCTATTACAGAAAGGTCTAGCAGGTCAATCTGGCTTGCTGATGAGTGCCATCAAAGAAGTAGCATCAACACCAAAGTGATTTTCATGGAAGCTCAGGGAAAGGTTCGAAAAATATTTTGCCTCATGAGGGGGTAATTGAAAATGTTTGCATATAGCAGCATGGAATGCCTGAAGTTATAGGTGCTTGATTGTCTGTGCCAGCGGGAGGAAGAGTGTTTGCTGTATCCATTTCCTGAGTGGATGAGAGCATTCATGCCAGCAGGGAATTCAGCCCTGTGGGAGTAAGGCCAAAGGGTGTCTGCCTGTCTGGCCATCAGTATGCTGGAGACTTACTCAGAAAATGGGACTTGACAGATACGCTCTGCTGCGCAAAACCTAACAGCATTAATGGTGTTGCCAAATTTAACTTGCAGCCATCGTCCAAACTGTTTCTCATTAGCTGTCCCAGATGTGTCACTGCTGCTGACGGGAACTGGCCTCCACAACCTGCTCTGTAAACACTTTCCAGGCTCAGCTTGGACAATGATTATGACTCTGCTGCTGTGAGTCTCCTGGGTTGGATCTGGGTCTGTCCATAGGAAAGGATTACAAAACAGAAGGCTCATATCATCATGGTTTGTTTATGGTGGTTTTGGGAAATGCCAGAGCAGCGCTACAGCTTGGATCTTTCCATTGAAGCCGGCAGATTCTCTGTAGAGAACCTGTCTGCTCTGCACTGCAGTAGCACTGATCTTAGTCCAGAAACTATTTGAGTATTTTTGGCTTCACTCTGAAGAAATTCATTCAGTCTAATGGCATTTCAAAGAGGAAAAAGAAAAGTATCTAAGAGCCTGAGGTTTGAGAAGTTGGCTGTTGCACACTGGGTGGAATTCTGAATGGAAAAATAGTGTAGATTTCGGCTATGCAGAGCTTGTTGTCCAGACCTATGGCGATACCTTGTGTCAATTAAAACTACAGGATGGCTGCTATTAAATGCTCATATTCGGTTGCATTTCATAGGTTCAAGATTGCCTGTAAACCCACACAGAAATAAACATGTATGCTGAATTGTTTTGAATTATATTTCATTAGCATCATTAGCTACCTATTTTGCAAGTGCTTTAGATAATTTTAATAATACGATAGAAAATCCACTCTCTAATAAGTCAGAAGGTTGTAAGATGATGAAATGACAATTGGTTTAGGGTGAGTACAGGAGGTGACCAGGCAGATGAACATGCCAGTGTAGAGCACAGCTGAAGGAGGCTGTAGTATTTTCTTGTAGCTGCCTCTCAAGCCCATAATTGTAGGAGAGGAAATCTAGAAGCAAAAGAAATACAAGAAGAATAAGCTTGAATGCTCTTCTGTCTCCTGGACCCATCTGTAATTCACCCAAGCCTGTGCTGGAGAGGTGTTGTACACGTCTAAAAAGAGCTTGCTAATACTCATCATCTTACCAAGACCATGGTTGCAGTATCTGAGGGCACTGGGCTCCATCCTGAGCTCCATCCATGCTTGCCTGTGTGCTGTGGGCAGGCTGCCAGGGAGAGTGCCTCCTGGTGTTGCCTGCTGGGTTTGGTCAGGACGGTTGCCTGTGGAAGGTAGGGAGCTCAGTCTATGAATCTCTTCAGCACAACATTGTAAAATCTGATTTCTCCTGGCACTGAGTTGTTGTTGTACACTTTGCATTTTTGTTTGGTTGGTGGAAATCCTGAGAGTAAGTGGGGCATCAGGCACTTAATACTGTTGTCACTCAGGAGAGATTTGCTTACTAGTGGCAGCTTATTTACTTAATTAAATTCAAATGGTGGTTTTAGACGCTGAAACTGCTTGACCCTGTGTTGTGTGAAAATCCATTGATGCAACAATCTATGTTTATGAAAAGCTGAAAGTGTGAGAAATATGGTAAGTCTTGCAAGGAGCCTGGCTGGAAGGAGATGCTCTTGTCCTTCCTGCCAGGGTGTCTGCATTGGAGTCAGAGTGGTGAATCATGGTAATGTGCAAGGAGCAGCAACATTCTCTTCTGTTCTCCATATGGAGATGGCCAGTGTGGGTCCCACGGGAGGATGACTGGAGCACTGCTGTTAGCCAGGTTGTGTTTGCATGAAGCGCTGGGGGAAGGACCTAATGCAAAACCCTTGACCAGACATGTGTCCCCTTGCAGAGATGCACTCGATGCTGCCAGCGTGCTTTATAATCAAGTTGATGAGGGCGTTCACCGGCTGGTGATGCTGTCAAACAAGCGCATCCAGGAGCTGGAGCTGGTGATGGAGTTCGAGAAAGTGGAAGAGTGTTTTAAGGAGGTAAGGCCTACCTGTCAGTTCCAGTGACTGCTGCCCTCTGACTGTGCGTTCCACAGCCGGTACTGGGCCTGTTGATCTGTTGTGTGAAGGTGTACAGTGATGCTTGATGCTTAAAAAGAACGAGTGAACATAAGAATTAGAGGTAGAGTTTCAGCAGTACTGAGAATCAAGCCACTTATTTTACTGGTATCTCTTGATGCCAGGTGAAAGTCCTCTGACTTCTCTCTAGGTGTGGATCAGTCAAACCCCATAAAAATCTGTGAAGTGGCTCATAGGTAAGCCATACACTTGAAGGTTGGGTGTCTTTTTTGACCCTCTCAGTGAGGCTGTTGATGAGGCATTCGTCATACTTCACCTTGAGAAGCAGCAGAGTGATGACAACAAGCTGATAAGTCTGTATGTTCCCTTTGGGCTGTGTTCCCTTTGGGCTGTAGCTCCTGCAAGGTTTGCTGACATCCTGGTGCAGAATATCCCTGCCCCACACTGGCTGCCCATCCCTGTCGTGTACTCTGTTGTTTAGATTCCTGCTACACTTCTGTAGGACCTTCAACTTCCCTTCATTTAGTGCTTGTTGAAACTCTTGACAGCTGTGGAATAACTGAAGCAAACAGGCACTGGCTTTCAGAAAGATCTTTGAAACCTGTAGCCATGTTGATAACAGACCTCAAAAAGTCATAAAGCAGCTCAGGTCTGAGCATCCTACAAGAGCTGATCAGTCCTTTCAGTGTTGCAGATCCCAGGTGTTCCATGTTGCAGATCCCTAAGCCTGAACTCAGCCTTGAGATTATGGAGTCGCATGGTCTCCTGTGCTGTAACTCATCAACAGCGAGAAGTTTATGTGTCCTTAAAAATCACAATTAGGATCAGTTTCACCACTGTTTTTCTGGGATTCTGGGCTCCTCTCCTCTAGTGGGAACTGGATTTGCAAAGGAGGCTGTAGCCTACCTAGTGTTTTCACAGGCCCAGGTGGATCCAGGAGTTTTAATGACTTCCCGTTTGGAGGTAGACACTAGGGCGCCATGCAGGATGTGTTCAGGACAAGAAGTGTGTTGCAAGAACCTGGTAGAGACTCTTGTTAAACACACAGGTTCCTAATATGAAACAGAAATGAAAAAAGGCACAAAAGCAAGCACTGCAACCTGTTTCTGCTTTAAGCTGAACTTTATTTTTTTGTTGAATTGAGTAACACTCAAGTGCTCCCAGCTTACTTTGCTTGTAGGTCACCAATGATGGCAGCAGCTGCTCCTTCTGTTAAGCCTGCCTGGGAGCTCTAGGCAGCAGCAGTGTTCCCCTCTGCAGTACTGAGAACCCATCTCTTCCTCTTGCCAGGGGGCTTGCTCCTTGTAACCTTCTCACAGTCCACAAAACTAAGAATTTGTCCTTGACTATGGGGTTGAGTTGGGATATGGATTCAGGTGACATAGGAAAACAGGATGCGTGGGCGTTAGGAAGTACTTAGTCTGTCCCTTCCCCCAGGTGCACCTATGCCTGGAGCATTGCAGACAAGTTTACCAGCCTGTTTTTAAAAGCCTAGTGATGATGGAGATGCTGTGTTATCCTGCCTGCTATGACTGCTTTGCTCTTAGGATGCTCTTGTTAGTCAGTCCTCTACCCCTCTTTGAGGATATGGGCTGATAACTGCAGCAGTAGCTGGGCTCCACTGAGGAACATGCAGTTGCTGCTCAGCTTTGTGGAGAGCTGCCTTCAGAACACCAGTAGCTGAGAGTCCCAGAGAACCACCATACATTGCAGATGGGGAGAATCCATCAATACATTCACACTGACATAGTTCATGTCCTGCCAGTCAGAAAAGGGAAGTGATGTCAGAAATCTGGCAGCAAGGGAGATTTGGTCCCAGTTTGGGGCAGCAATAATAGGAATGTCAGGCCAGTGTGCAGGTTGCAGAGCTTGCTTTAGACCATGGTTCACCCAAAACAGAGCCCAGGCAGCCACTTGCCCTGTTTATGCCTAAGGCTAGTGAGCAATAGCAGAGCTTTTCAATTACTCTGTAACGTGAAGTGGAAAAACTCTTAGCAGAAGGCTCAGACTGAAATGCTGGAATGGGGGGGAGAAGTCTCCACATATTCCTTCCAGTAATGAGATGAACAGCATTATGAGAGCAGTTCCTTGCTCTTTCCACATAAAGGCCTACATTGGTGAGTAGCATAGGGTGACTAACAAGCGGGACTTATCCCTCTTCTTCTAGGTCATCAGTTGGATTGAGGATGTTGGCAGAGAACGGCTAAAGGAAGCTATCAACCTGGATGATTCTTTGGATATGCTGCTTCAAGCACAAAAGCACTTCAAGGAGTTTGATCTTGTTGCCAGTGTAAGTGCTGTCAGATTGGAAAATTACATTCTGCAACGTTTGACTTGGTAGCATGTGAGTCTTGTATGTGCTCAGCCAAACACATGATGCTAGGAGGGTTCATCACCGAAGTGTGTGTCATTCCATCTCACTACATAGTCTTCCTGCTCTCCTTCTGCAGACAAAGCCACCAGCTCAACACTTAGTAGATGGCATTTACCAGTCTTGGGGGGAAATAACTACTAGGATGAAAGATGGATTTTTTTTTTGTTCCTCCTTTGATGTGCTTGCAACACTACCTTCTTTTGATTGTGATTGAGCCATGGTCTTGCTGTGTAGGCCTTTACAAGCTGCTGTGTGACAAGTGTAAATCGTAAGAGATCAGGCTCCAGAATCCAACTGTAAGCAAAGACACCTTAACCGGTCTAATTAGCCCTAGCTGTTAATGGCCTTGAAGACTACTTACTGTTGATTCCAGGTCTCTATCCTCATAAGCAATTCCTTTTTGTTTTCAGGAATATTGCAAAAGGGGACAGGAAGCATTAAAGAAGATGAATCAATGGGAAGACTTTTCCTTTGTGGATGTGCATTCTTACAGGGTAAAGCTGCAGACCTATGAAGATCAGCTGGAGGAGTTCTGCACCCAGCTGGATGAAACAAGGCACCGAGTCTGTGAAACAGTTAGGCTGTATGAATTCTTTGACAAGGTAAGACAAGGCATCTGCTGCACAGATGAAGGTGTAAAAAGTCTGCTTAGACTCAGTCCAGTGCTAGATTGTTTATGAAAGGTGTGAAATGTAGTATTTGCTCCATCAGGGAGCTGGATCTATATCCTGCAGCAGTCCCCTCATGCTCATGTGTCTGCAGTGATTTTTTTTCAAGTGAGTATGTGGAAGAAGGGGTGGGTGTGTCTTCCAGAAAATGTTTGCATCTGTTAAGCATAGAGATTTTCGGCTCTCTGAGCTGGAGCTTTTTAACCCCTTTCATGGCCACAGTGGAGAGAAGGATTATGGCAGTGCTGGCTCTGATAACAAGGACCAAAAGATGGGCTGACTGTGTCCAGTCTTGGCCACCATGCCACGGTAGACTGCCTGCATTTTCCTGCTGTATCTGTACACAGTGGCAAATTCATCAGGAGTATCACCCTGCTCTTAAGTCCTAAATACAGTCCAACTCCTCCCGTGTGGAGGCCTGCGTGAGGAAAGGGAGCACCAGAATGGAGAGCTGAGAAGTGTGGCTGAGGGAACAGGGGATCCGTGAATCATCACAGGGATCTGGCAAGCAGGAGGAGAGGATGTGTGTGGTGACTGTGCTGAGTGCCTGACCTTCCCACCTGTTTGGTTTAGTGCAAATGCACACATTTAGCAGATCTGCAGTTAGATTTGGTGTTCTTTAATTTCTAAAGTTACAGATGAATAAGCAGTAGGATTTTCTAAGTGCATTTTAAAATACAGCTTTGGCAAGAATGGAAGGCCAGGGAGCCTGTGCTCCATTTATTCCACACTTGTACAAACATTGGGTATTGAAGTTCTCAAATTCCAGAAAGAATAGACACTAAAAGTTAAGCTGTACCAGATGTAGGTGCCACTTAGTTGCTGTCTCTGAGCTGCCTTGGCAGCCAGAAGTGCTCAGGGGAGGAGGGAGGAAATTCAGCTAAACATGAAAACATGGAAAAGCATCCTGTGTGAGGCAGAAAAGGGGAGAAGGCAGCCCAGAACACTGCTGGCAGGGCAATGAGGATTGAGTTTGTTTGGTGATGATCTGCAGGTCTGCTCTGGCTCATCTCTGCAGTTTGCTGTGCAGGTGGGCAACCTCTTGCTGTGGAAATGATGTAAATTTTTTTTTCACCCCAATGGCGAGAGAAGTGCCTCCCATGCCATAGGAGAATGACAAGAACCTGTGCTTTTCTACCTCACTGAACAGGGGCTGCTCTGGTACTTCAACACCCTTTGCCATCATGGGGGATACTGGGAAGGATCCTGGGCAGGGTTTTCTCATGTTTCTTCTGATAAATTGAGGCACACAAAAGCACCAAGCCTTGCTTGGCATATTGACAGTTCTGCAGCCAAGCCAAACATTGGTCATATGTGAGCCCTTCCAGCCAGAGCTGGAAGTCTCTGGAGCACAAATGTGGACTGTAGCACATGATCACAGAACCATACTATGGTTTGAGCTTGAAGGGATTTTAAAGGAGTCATCCAGTTCCAACTTCTCTGCTACAAGCAGGGATGCCACCCACCAGACCAGGTTGCTACAAGCCCCCATCCTGGCCTTGAACACTTACAGGGATGGGGCAACCACAACTTCTCTGGACAACCTGTGCCAGGGCCTCACCACCCTCACAGGGAAGAATTTCTTCCTAATACCTAATCCTGCTCTCTGTCAGCTTGAAGCTATTCTCTCTTGTCCTGTCACTCCATGCCCTTGACCAAAGTCCCTCTGCAGCTCTCTTGGAGCCCCTTCAGGTTCTGCAAGGTGTTTTAAGGTCTCCCCAAAGCTTCCAGGCTGCTCAGTGCTCTGTTCAGGCATGGAAATTGCATTGTGCTGGTAGCTCTTGGGCTGCCAGGATAGTTGGATGTGACTCTATAGCAGTGTGTACCTCTACAGCTTCAAGGCCTTTTCAGATCCTAGGTAATTTCTAGGGACACAAATGCTACATAGACCCCAACAGTAGCCCATTAATTTTCTGAGGGCATTGCAGCTTCTTTTTTGGTGGATGAAAACTCCAGGATGCAGTCCTTGGCGGCAGCAGCAGCCCTCTTGGTTGTGCCTTTCATGCTGCACGGCCCCAGTGAAAACAAAATAGTAGTGGCACAGTGTGTTTGCACACTGCTTTGTGTAGAGGAGAGGCAGCTGGCTCAGGGAGGGAGGAGGATTTTGATCTCACTGGTTTCAGTAGAGTTATAAACAATTCTGGTGGTGTAAATATACCACATGTATATTATGAACCAGTGGCCAACCGAAACGAGGAGTGTAGGGGGATATATCCTGCAGCTGTAGGATCTGTGCAGAAATTGCTGCCCAGCATGAAAGTTCTTTCAGTGCCTGTGAGTTTGATCTTGATCTGCACAATGCTTTCTGCCTTCACAAAGCAAAGTTAGTGGTGTGGTCTGGGAGATGGGGGGATAAGCAGATTTTATCTAAACTGATTTCACTGTCTTCTGATACTGAGCTGCTTTTGACCTTCCTGCATTGATCTTGTGAGTGCCTGCATATCTCCCTTCTCTCTTCCCTAATATCTGAGAGGATGTCTACAGCAGGTAGAGTCTACAATAAGCAATGTCCTTGATTTTCCTTCTGGTAAAGAGTCTGCGGAGTGCCAAACCCCAGGATTTGGGGAAGAAGCCCAAGGATGCGTAAGCAGTGTACGCTATGGTAATGAGCTGGCAAGCTCAGATCTCCAGACATCTCAGCATGCGCCAGGGGAGCGGAGCACCCACCACGGGGATCATGGTGTTCATCCCTCACGTACCTCGCTGCCTGCTGGGAATGGGAGACTCCATTATGCTGGCCCTCCTACATGTGGTGGGCAAGTATTTTGTAGGGCGCTGCCTGTCGCTGCCGGACAGGCCGTGGGACAGGACAGCATAACCCCATGTGCCCCATCAAGATGCTGTACTGTGTTTTTTTCACTGCTTGGCAGCTCCTGAAGGCCTGTCAGAGCTCCTTGCAGTGAGGCAGGCTGAGCTGGGCCAGACCACATGGAGCTTGCACATGGGCTGGCAGGGTTCCCTCCCCAAAGACATGACTGGTGCCAAGCTGGATGTTTCCATTTGTCCCTGCTTCCTTCGTGGCAGGAGCTCTTGGTGCCTGACAGGGGGTGGATGATGGTTGGGCTGAGGCAGGAGGAGCAGTGAAGGAAGCTGCTTTCCCCACCTCTGACTGTGGGCTGGAGGATTGTTTTTCAGTACCACAAAGTCAGTGTGGGCATATTTGGGGACCTGCCATCTCCCCGTGGCTTCAAGCCTGGTTTGGCCACTGTCCCTTGTTTACTCAGTTCCAAGACTGCGCTGGGATCTGGCACCATACAGTGCTTTGGGGAAAAACTGGCAGCTGAACAAGCAAGGGTATGTATGGTGTACCAAAAGCATTGATGTCTGTTTCGTTCTGGGGTTCCTGCAAGGACAGTCCCCAGTATCCTTTTCTCCTGGTCTCCATCCTGGCTTCACAATAACACTGTCATGGGTACACCATCAAGACCGGGAGCAGCCACAACAAGTCTTCCTCTCCTTGTTTATCTCATTAGCCTTCATATTTTTTCCTTCCTCAAGCTCTCTCTGGGTGAATTATTTCCCAGAACACTCTTATACCCCATGCTGTTGACTTTACCATAAGTGAAGTGCAGGTTACCTGGACTGCAGGTTTGAAACGGCCCATGTGAGAGCCACGTGCCCTGTCAGGACTGAGCACCTTACTTGCCAGCAGCATGTCCAGTGAGCCAGAGCACACAGGACAGTCTCTACCAGATCTGGGATGACAACCAGTCCTGCTTGAAGGTCAGGAGTGAAGGTGCATGATCCTTGCTGGCATAAGTGGAAGAAAGCACTGACCCAACCAGAACGGGCAGTGTCCCATTGCAGGCGCAGCACCTGCTGTGGTGATGTGGTGCCCAGAGCTGAGCTGCCTGTATCATTACAGGAGGGCCTGAGGCAGCTCCGGGGGCTTGTTCCTGCTCCTCAGGATGTTGTGCAAGATGGTGCCTCATTGGTGCTCAGGGAAAGAATGGTCATTGCCCTGCCATAGCTTGTGAGTCTCCTGCAGCTTGAGCCCTTGCATTATGTTTGCTTTCTGAGGGAAGCTGTTCAGCTTCAGTTCTCACTGCTGAGGATTGGTGGGGCAAGGTGGGTTGAGAAATGGTAGGGTTTCCCATAGTGGGATTTCCTGGGGCTCTGTTCCACAAGTGATTCCTTCAGTGGTGTTCTCTGTCTGTCTCCCTTGGATCTTTTCCCTCAGAGGACCCTGACCATCAGCCTCTGCTGATTCTTGTTCCTCCGTTGTCTGTCTTTTTTCTGCTGCACACAAGGAGCTGCTGCTTCTGACCTCTGCTTGGAGTGGGGAGAATATTGCCCGACCCCTCTCCATCTGTGTTTTGATCTCCAGGAATGGGTTACCTGTGCTCATGGGTGGATCTGCCCCCACAGTGGGTTCTTCGGTGCTCTCCTCCTCAGTCACTTTGTTCTTTGTGGCTTAGAAAACAAAGCCTTTGGCAAGTGAAGGAGGTGCCTGCCCTTCCTGGGGGAGGGCCAGCTGGCCTGCATTTGATTATGGCAGTGCCTCCTCATCCCTCCCCATTGTCCTTGCTGCTGTAGGAATGCCAGCCTTTTTGCGCTTCATCCCGTGAGCAAGTGTTGCTGCTCTGGGGCCCAAAGAGGGGCTGGGGCCCTTCTTCCCATCACTCTCGCCTCTCTGCACATCTCCATGCACCTTTCCCTCCAAGTCGCAGTCGCCCCATCCCAGCTCCGGCAGAAGGACACAGCAAACTGTCTTGTAAGTACCAAGTGTGCGGCGCCCCGGCTGACGTGTGAGCTGGATTGATATTGTTTGGAAACAATGTAGAGAAGGCTTTTCACTCGGTTGCTTGTGCGTGTCTGTGTGCATCCAGCATGAATCAGAGTGCTTTGTGTGCGGCTTTTGTGCGCTCAGAGAGAGCCCCGTGGGCTGTGGGCATCTTTGCATGGTCCCTCTGAATCCCAGGGTTGTGCTGTCTGTAGCAGAGCGGTGCCTGTCCCTCTTTCTCTTTATTAGAAGCTACTGCATGATCCTTTCGGTGGGCATAGTTTACCCGCAGCTAGAAGTTGCTGCGGGGGGTGGGTGCTGAGACTGACTGGATGTATGTGCAGGGCAGGTGGTACCTCTCAGCCTCCAGGGCTACTGTCAAATGTTGTGGACAGCACAGGAGAGGGCTGCTTTCCTGGACTGTTCCAGGGTTTGCTGGGTTCCTGCCCTCCAGGTGACTGAGACCTGCTGACACAGCACTCCCAGCTTCCAGAGATGGATCTGATCTTAGATTTGTCAGCAGAAATCCAGAGTATGCTAAATAAGTTGCCTTCCACAAATGTTATCTCTGACTTCTCCCTGAAAGTTTCAGAACAGAGACCTGCTAATACCTTGTTTTCAGCTGTGTTTAATTTCTGATTACGTACCAGACACAGTTTTGCAGATGATCATTTTGAGGGGAAAAAGTCCCTTCCGGGTGATAAATTATAAATGTTTCTTTTTTCTTAGCCTTTGATGAAAAAAGGAGGGTTGTGAATGCTGGAACTCTCATCTTGGGATCTGGAAGCTGGAAAGGATCTTTGGAAAGCTGGAAAGGATCCTGGTGTTTGCAACCTGAAAGTGTGATTTTTTGTAGAAGGCAGTTTGGCACAGTTTGAGAAGTAAATCATAGCACCCTTTTACTGAAAGATTCAGTAAAATTCTGCTGCTTTGGGATTCCCTGCTGATTCCCTGCTCTGGGAATATGCTTGGAGAAGTGCAGAGTAGAGCTTAGCACCAAAGTGGGGAAAAAAGACATTTGATGTGTCCTTACTGTAGTGTACTTAACGTAAACAGAGACATAGATCCCTGTTCCATGATGTTGCCAGCAGTTCTGCACAGGTCAGAACATGGTTTTGCCCCCCAGCACCTTGGAGCAAATGAAATTTTGCTGTGGTTTGTAATAAAGTCTCTGGGACTTAACATGCACTATTCTCTCTCCACCTCTGTGCAGAGATTGGCTTTGCTTTTCTGGGGATGGTCTGCACAACTTTCCCAAATGACAGTTTTCATCTTGTTACTGGTGCAAGTTCTCAGGATGATTAAAGGAGATCCAAAAGGCATGGGAGAGGAATATTTACTGTGCTGTTTTAGGGGAAGCTACTGTTGTCTGGGTTCAGCATTGTCTGACAGCAGCTGTCTCATCTCTCTTTCTCCTTCCTCAGTTATGCCTGTAAAGTCGTGCCCCTAGACAGACATTCAGTCTGATTTGTTCTCCTATTTCAGGGGTGTCCTTTTTCATGCACAGCCTGAAGCACTTAGGGGAATGAGCCTCGAGGAAAATCGATCCTCTGGCAGAGTTCATGCAAGGTTAATGCGTGAAATCTCTCCCCTCTCCTTCCTGCCAGGTTTTTGCTGGAGAAATCTTCTTGCAAGGTTAAAAAGCATCTAGTGTTTACTTTCCTATCACAGTGTATTCATGCATTAGAAAGTTTCTGCTTTGCCTTGGAGATAGCGCTCTTACACAAACAAGAAGTCCTGAACACTTAAATGTGATCTGTTACAGATCAGATTTTTCTGTCTTGCAAAATTAGTGATTTGGAAACTGTTCTGTCTTACGAATTCTTCAGTAAATCACTGCTAGCTCTACCGATGCTAGAGTTACTTTCTCCTATGTTTCACCAATAACTGTACTGTCAAATGGGCAGCACAGCAGTGCCTATAGCCCTGGCAAGCTCTGTGGCAGGACGTAAAAGCTAAATAGTAGTTAGCACCAGCACTCAGTGCTCCTTTCTGATTGCACAACATAGGTGTGAGACTCACTTGTCCCTCTGTGTTACAGGGCAGCAGCAGTGAATTAATTAGGTTTTTGTCATGTGTTAAATCCGAGCACAATTTGCAGTTGAAGGTGAGAGGTTCTTGGGTTAAGACGCTTTTGAGCACCTGTCGCAGCACCTCAGGCAATGCTTTAGTGTGGTGTGAGGTCTGTGATGTGTTTGTGACATGTGCAGAGAGGCAAAGCCTTGATCCATCTGGGGTCCTTCTTCCTCCTACTGTGATGGCCAAATTCTCCCCCTCGGTGGAGGACACTGCAGGAGGAAGAGGCTGAGGGAGCCAGCCAGTGTGTAGCATATGTTGGGATGTAGGGTATTAGCCCCTCATGTGCCTTCCCTGATCCAAGGAGTGCCAGCATGTTCTGCCACTGCATATATGCAGGGGGCAATGCCTGACATGCTGAAATCACTTTCAGCCTTGATTGTCAGAGCACCTCTGTGTAAAAATTGCTCGGTGTCTTTGGCTGCCATGAGCATAAATTGACAGTTATCTGAAAGACTTGGGCCTCTGTCAGGTGGGTTCAAATCTCCTGCAGGATCATGACACTGGGAGCCAGTCAGTCGTGGCAGGGAGACAGCGTTTCTGCCCAGCAGGTTTAGGGATTTCCCAGCTCACATTGCAGCTGAGGTGTGAGGGGAGTGTGTTGTTCTTAAGGTGTGAGATCTGATGCCAGCAGAGATCTCCCTTCAGCTGGGCCCAGCCTTGTGCATGTGTGCAGTGCAAAGTTTGAGTGCTTTTTTCCCATCTAATCTTGGGATAGAAGCTGCAAAGGGCGACAGATTTTCTGAATTTTTGTGTGCTGGCATCCATCTGGATGCTGAGATCCTCCTGGAGGCTGGAATTCCCTTTAGTCATGGGAGTTAAATAGATATGTTCAAGCAATCTGGTCATGAAGCTCCCCTCAGTGTACAGATGGAACCGAAGCTCACAATGGCTCAATCTGCATATCAAAGCCCTGGACATATGGACAGGGTTCTCCCAAGCACCCGCTGCCTCTGACGAGCCTCCTCTGGCTGCTCTGCAGGGCCTTGCACCCTCCAAGTACATCTTGGTGTGCTCTTAAAACAGGGAGCTGTTTCCAGTGTTGTCAGTTCCCCTGTGGAGGGAGACCCAGTAAACGTGCTGGGTGTCTAGATCCAGTTTCTCTCCACATCTGCCAGGGCACAAGCACCCAAAGTGCAGTGCAGAGAGATCCCAGTGCATCATGGGATAGTTAAGCAGCATTTGGCTCAGCTTGTCAGGAGGGAAAGGATGTGAAATGAAGACTACAGAGAAAGCACCCATTTTCCCCATGCAGGCCCAAGGGCATACTGGAGGTTTTGCAATCCCCAGCATGGAGCACGGAGCACGGAAGAACCTCGTTAAAAGGGAGCTGGAGCCGGGGCAGAGGGGAGACACCCACCACAGTCCAGTCCGTCCACACTTGCCTGTGGGGTGCTATTACAGTGAGGTATTTGAACAGCGTGATGATGTGACTGTCGGGACAGATGTAAAAGCAAAGCATGCAAAAAACCTCTGGAGGTGACATTAGTCTCTGGGATAATTTGTTGCTGTTGTGCAAGTTGCCAGCTCCAGCTTCGGTGACTCACACATCCTGCTGTTGCTTGATCTTGAGCCTGGCTGGTAACACGAGGCTCTTGGCTCATTGGTGCACAAAGCTGCTGAAAAAAAGGGCAGTGCCTCAAATGTGAAGAGGCTGGTTTGCAGCAAACATTGAAGTTTCAGGTTTTACTGGGATGAAACTTGGCCCCCGGTCCTCTGGACTTGGGAGCTTTTAAATGTTGAGAAAATCCCTATAGTGAGACAGAAAAGTAGGGGGAGAATAATCAATGCAGCACCTACCCAAAGC
Organism: Promerops cafer; assembly: GCA_013398275.1. Classification (NCBI taxonomy): domain Eukaryota; kingdom Metazoa; phylum Chordata; class Aves; order Passeriformes; family Nectariniidae; genus Promerops; species Promerops cafer. The sequence goes on along the minus strand of VZSE01004911.1, from coordinate 101,131 downwards.
TGCAGTCATGAGAAACTCTGGAGCATTGAGGAAAGCAAATCTGCCACTTGCTGCCCAGCTACCTAGGGAGTAATTTTATACATCCATACACATGTAAATATACATGTGTATCATATATATGTACGTGTGTGTCTGTACATAGATATATGGTGAAACTGGTACAGGCTGCTCTTGTGGAATCTCAGAGTTGCTCTGAAGCAGGGGAGCTATTGTAGCTGCTTGTGATTCATCAGGTGAGTCACCCTTTCTAATGGACACCCCTAGGTGCTGCCTGGCAGTGGCAGCAGTTAGAGAAAAGAAGGGCAAGCACGCGTCCTGCACGACAGCTCCAGCACAACGAGCCACATTTGCCCTTTGGGTCCTGGTGCTGTCGTCAAGAGAGCAGAAATCATGTGCAATCTTATTTTAGCCAATTATATTCTCCTGTAATTAGGCTCTCCTAGACTTGTCATGCCTGGCTGCCCAGAGGGCGAACGGAGGGATTTTTGAGCCCTGTTCAAGAGTACTGCTGCAAAAGGATGTCCAAGCACGTTGCTGTAATGAGCAGCCTTTGATGGTATGTGGACTGTGGCATGCCCAGACCAACCCTGACAGGTGCTGCTTACCTGACCCCTTGTTCTTCTTTCCTGCCCAGCTGTGGGTATCTGCTTGTTCTTCTTTCTTATGCTTAAATCCAAGGAATTTCTAGTTTGTGCTCATCTCTCATCCTTTGCCCTCCCACAGTGTTTGTACAGCAGCTGGCACTTAGTAACTGGCAGAAATGCAAATACAGGATTTAAAGTTTATTTTCCTTAGCAGCTAGTTTTAGGCAAACTAAAGATTTCAGTGGTCTGTTCTCCCTTGGAGGAGGGGAGGCTCTCTGAGCTCCATAGCAACTCAGAAATGGTTTAGCTCTTTATTTCAAGAGCATGCGTCCTTTTCTTAGTCTTTAAAGCTGAGCTTTTACCAGCTACATCCCATGTAGGACACAGTTTCAATTAGTTTGGTTCGTGCTGCTAATGAATCACAGGCAGGGCTGCAAATGCAGTTTGGAAAAGTTGAGTGCTACAGAGGGGTAGGAGAGTAACAGCGAACCTCTGCATGGAGGAGGGGTTACTTCTAACTTGGTGGCTTTACTGAAATGCTTGTGCTCTAAAATTACGTGGTTTCTTGTGTCCCAAGTGTAGCTGCCTGCTCATGGAGCCACAGATCTTGGTAGAAGTGAGCAGGGGCTTTGGCTCTTAGAGATGTGGAAAAAGCATCACAATGTCTAGGAGGGATCAGTGTTTCCTCCATAGCTCTTATATGTTGGGTAGAGGTTTACTTTGCATTTTGCTTGAATTTGGGGTCAGTTGGGATGCTTTCTCTCCCTGTTTTTTGCACTGTGAAAGGGTATCTGGTTTGTGCCCAGTCAGGGTGTTCTCTGTACACTTCAGTAGCTCTCGTGTGAAGCTCAGCCCCTTCCCCCTCTGCCTTGTCTCTGGTTACCAGGCCCCACAATCTGGTATTTAGGCTAGCAGCATTTGCTTGTGAATAACCAGAGCTGAGATGGTGCACTGAAGCAGGGGCCCTGCCTCAGTCTGGCTGTAGGGGATAATGTACAGCACAGAGCTGGACACAGCCAGGATATGGACTCCCTCTGGACAGATGGCAAGGTAGGATGAAGTCTGTTTTTAACCCACAAATAGACTTGCCAAGGGAAAATCTGCAGATCCTGAAGTCTTGCTCTTTCCCGGCTCCTTTCTTCACTGATGCTTCTTCTGGCACTGATGCCCCTTCTGGCATATGTCTGAGATGCACAGTGTCTGCTCCCTGTTTTGGCTACCCAGAAGGTGTCTTAGAGGTCACTTAACCTTGAGTATGCAAGGAATCTGATAGGTTTGTGATAGGTTTGGGTTGGGGAGGTGTAATTTCTGAGTGGTGGCTCAGGTGAGGATCCAGGACCCCTGGAAGGCTTTCAGTGCTGACAGTGTGCCCTGAGCCAGGCCTGAGCAACTTCTCTGGGCCTGCATTTGCAGATGGTACTTAAGTGGTGCCAAACCCGACAGACTCCAGGAGCTCCTGTCCTCGATGTGCTGCAAGCCTTGTCCGTGGTGAAATGATCAGAGACCAGCAGAGGATGATGGGCTTGAGGGTTGCACCATAACCCAGTGAAGTCCCTGGCTTTTCCTTACAGCATGGCAGGTCCCTGAGAGCACCATCCTCTCCTGGGCAGCCTGGCAGGACCAACCTGTTGCTGATGTCTGTTGCAGGATAGGTCAGTCCTGCGTATGTAGGAAGCACATTTGTCTTTAATCCTGTAATTGAGAATTTCAGTAACAACTTGCCTGTAAAGATCAAAAGCTGAGGTACAGGCTCCTTCCTGCCTGGTTCCAGACATGGTCGGGAAGATTTCAGCTTCCCTGCGCACAGGTACCTGCTTTTATCTGAGCAGCTCTTTCAGCTCTGCAGGGAAGCTGTAGGGCTGCCTGTTCCCCCAAAGCCCCTCGTCCAGAGGGCCATATCTTGGCTTGGCTGAGTGTTGTTTGCAGCCTTACTAGAGGGACAGATGACAGCAGTACCCTTGCCTGCATGAGGATGGGGGCACTTGGTCCCTGGAGAGGATTGCCATTTATGAGCAAAAAGGGGCAGTCAAAGCGGATGATGTGACTGGAGAAAGCCTTGGTGGTCACTTAGCATGTTACCAAGCAAAGCTGCAGGATGTGGAGGGCTGCTTCATTGTGCAGGGAACAAAGCTGAGCTATTTGCTGGCCTGCAGCAGGCACTGGTGATGGAAGGAAATGCCTTTGAGATTGAGAGTCATTTCTGCTCAGCCCTGGAGTCCTTGCCAAGAGCAGACAGAGACCATATGAAGATGAGAGGTGGTGGGGCTGCCATCCTGTGTGCTTTGCAGCCCTGATGCCTCCTCACAGTAATCACATACAGATCTGCAGAGCTTCCAAGAAATAAGTCTCTTTTCTCTCTTTCCCATCTCTGTGTGAAAGTGAGTACCCCAGCCTTAGATAAGGCCTTCACAGGGGGCATCTGCCTTCCTGGTTACTGTAAAGTCTGGGCAGGCCTGCTGGATGTTCCTCTCCTGCACATTGCTCTAGCACCCTCTTTGACAGCCCTCTGTGCCTTTTGAGCTCAGCTTTTCCCATCACTGAGCAAAAGGCAGCCAGCATGCACCCTTCAGTGGGGATCACCCACTGACCCCCACAGCCAGAGAGGGGAGGTGTGCCCTTTCTTAGCCCAGATGGATGGCCAGCCCTTGCTCTGGGCAGAGCTGTAAGGGGCTGGTGTTGGTTTGCGTACAGCTGGAGGGGCAGCTCAAAACCACACAGCAGAATAGGCCATCTGTCACTGCTGTGCAGATCTGCTGGGCTCCGCTGCACTCGGGCATTCACCTCGCCTTGAAATGCTTCCACCTCCAGGGAACAGAAGAACCTCTGCATCGAGGATAAATGCGGATTCCCACCAGAATCTGACATGTCCTCTGCCTCTGCACACCCCTCCTGGCCGCCAGCAGTGGGGCAAGTCTAGAGCATAAAGCCTGGATCAAGAGAGAGGCAGGTCAGGGGCCTTCTGCTGCCCTAGGCAGGGCGATGGGAGGAAAGGGGGCTGCTGCTCGTTGGATTGCCCTGTGCTGCAGTTGTGTGGCGCTGAGAAGCGTTTTCCCTGAGCAGCTGCTGGCGTTTCTGAAGCAGCTTCTTGCTCCGCATGAGTAATGGGGCTGGCTGCACGCACGCCATGCAGCTGCAGCTCAAAAGAGAATGTGGACGGCTCTGGGAGCTCCGGTGGAATCTGGCCCTAGAGTGACTCTGCTCAGGCTGCAGGCTGTGCTGGCATTCAGCTCTCCTACAAACAGCAGCGTTTGGCTGTCATAGCCATCCCTATCCGGGGACTGAGCATCATGTGAATGAAATACCTTCTGCCCTGCCTGTCTCTGTCACCGACAGTGAGCCTGGCACCTGATCTGTTTGACCAGCATGTCTCTGATGGGGCTGCAGTGTCTGCTTGCATAAAGCTTGGGTGGATTTTCTTGATGTCTAAAGCTGCATAAAAGTGATTTAAGCTCTCTGAGTGGAGGTTGCTACAGTGAGGTTGCTCAGGAAATGGAAAAGCCAGTCACTTTGTTCCTGGCACTAAGCATTAGTGTTGTTTCTCTGCAGGTACACAGGGCCTGCTGACAAGTCAAGTGCTAGAGATGGTCTGGATCACTTCAGGGCAGCCAGTGGTGTTTCTGCACATCCACTGATGTTGGGCAGTTGGCAGAAGATGCCAGGCAGCCCTGTCCAGAGTGTTTTCCCCACCTTGTGTATCTGATTTCAACAAATAACCCTGTGTGTTCACTGATGAGCATTAGAGTTCCCTGGCCAGGCCTACAGCAGCTGGTCACATCTTATTTACTCTATCATTAAATCTTACCATCTCTGCTTTATAGAGAAAATGGTGGCTTATGAGGCTAAGTCAGATGCTTGCCTTTCTTCTGCTTTTGATTGATGACAGGTCTTGGTCCTGAGCCCCATTTCTTCCATGGTGGAAGGCACTCACTCTTCCCTTGTATTTGTCCCACTGGACCATGTTTTGTCCCACGTCTCTTGGTTGACTGATGCAGCAGAACTGTTTTAGCAAGGCCAGCACATGAACCACTGCTAGAGTTAAGCCCCATGAAGCTGCTTCCAGCATTCCTGGAGTATTAGAAATAAACTGCTGAGCTCAGTATTTGACTAACGAGCACAAGCATGTAGTGCAGTGGCAAGCAGAGCCAGGCAGGCAGGCAGAACGCAGCACACCACACAAGCTGCCAGCAGGCACAGAAAATGCTCAAGCTGCACGGTCTCAGATTCCTCCTTGCTGCAAGGATGGGTCAGAGCATTTGGGGTGATCCACAGAGCCCAGCTGTGGCTTCTGTGTGCTATCAGCTCCAGGAAAACAGTGTAGGGAGCAGCAGTCCCATTGCCTGCAGATTACTGGTGCCCCTTGACCTTGTCCTGCTTGACAGGAGTGAAAGTGGCTGGACAAAGGAGGAGGGAGAGTTCCAGGTTTTATACTGAGCAGGGCCACACTGAGGTGTGAATTCCTGCAGTCTTAGCAGCAGCTTTCCCTGGGCCCCCCTGCCCAGAGAGGACAAACATGCCCAGCAGTGTGGGCACCAGCTCACAGGGACCTGGCAGGGAGGTGGGGCTGTGGAAGAGCAGCCAGCACAGCTGAAGCCCTTGGCATAAGGGGCTGTTTGTTTTGCTGAATTGTTAAGCCCCATTGACAGTAGCAGCCCCCCCCTCTACTCTCCACACTCAAGGAACTGTGGTGGCCAGACACTGATCCTTTCTCTTGTCTTCAGGCACCAAATTAGGGTTGTTCTTCACTGAGTCCCTCTGACTGGCTGTTGCTTTTTGTTCTTGCTCTGCAGGCGTATGAGTGGGCCTTGGAAGGGATGCGACACCTTGCCTGTGTCAGCATGGAGGACTGCAGCTCCGCCGAGCACTGTGCAGATGTGATCAAGTGCCTGGAGAGTTACAAGGAGCAGCACCCGGACATCAGTGCTGCACGGTTCCAGGAGATGAAGGAGCTGGCCTGTGAGCTGAAGAGTGACAAGGGGCTCAAGCAGTGGAAATTTGCATGGTCTAAATGCCAAGAGACCAAGCTGGTTTTTGAGAAGAAACTCGAAGCAGCCTTGAGAACAAGGAAGTCTCTGCTGTCAGACTGCAACCCAGCTGTTGGGGAGCAGCCCCAGGCTGGCAGTGAGATTGGCACTCTGTCCCACCGGAGGCACTCTGAGGGGGCCCCCTCCAGGTCCCACTGGGACAGGAGTCAGAGCACATCCCATGGCTACAACAGAACCAACAGCTGTCTGGAGTGGACTAGGGAGAAAGCTCCCTCACCCTCCCTGAGCTGCCCTGGTGATGTCGATGCTGGGGAAGTATTTGCCTGCCAAGCTGCTCTCAGCCCTGGTCCTCACTCAAGCAGAATTTCTTTCGCCAGTAGGGCTTGTAAGTCTCCAACGCTGCCTGAAGAAAAGCCAAACCTGGAGAGCATATTAGAAACCCCAGAGGTGAAGCAGTCTTCTACATCCACTCCAGTCCCTGGGAAGCTGCCTCCCAGGAAGGTCCTCCGGAAGGCCCAGAGCTTTGACCTGCCTTGTGGTGAGAGCCTGTGGTCAAGCTGCCAGAGGAGCGAGCCGGCCAGATACGGCAACACCGGCGTCTTCATTAAGGGGCTGGAGGTGAGCAGCACTGAGCTGGTGGACAGGACGTTTGCGCTGCGGCAGCCAGCTGTGAACAGCTGGGCTGCAGACTGCCTGCTGGAGGGACAGAGGGGCTGCCTCTCCGGGTCGGAAGCCAAGAGCTGGGGCAGGTAAGTGTCTGTGACACTTGGTGTTCCATTTCTCACGGTGGTGAAAAGGCAGCCAGCAGAGATTAGAGGAGCTCTGTAGTGCTGGTTACTTTGATACTGGTTACAGGACAGATAGATGGAGATGTAGCTCCAGCTTCCCTGCTTATGTGTTTGATGCTGAGCAAGCCCACAGGCATGTCCCCACATAATCTGGCACCTTCCTTGGTGGGAAGACAGAGAAATGGGATTTGTGACTCTTCCCTCACAGTGTGATTCCTCTAGGAGGGGAGAGTTTAGTTCCCAGACAGGAGAGGGAGTCTCTGAACATTGCTAGCATTGGAGGAAAAGGGATTACAGAAACAGTATTCAGTGACCTAACAAAGCCAGGAGTACAGGTGCAGTGGGAGAGCAGAAGCATAGGGCATCATCCCCCCTGCTTTTGGGAGTGCTGTACCCAGACTGGTAGGGAGGCACATCCAGCACCTTGTGACAGCAGCTTCACAGGTAAGAGGATGTTTGTATTTTTGCTTTGGTGCTGAAACCTCTGGGTGTCCAACAGCTGGCATTTGTGCTGTTTTCCTTCTCTAGGAGAATCTCAACTTCACTGTCATACTGCAATGTGTGCCTATGGTTTTGAGAGGCCAGGGATATGAGCTGTTCTTGACAAAGGGTCTCCAGGCAGGTCTTTAGTTGCTCTCACTGGAAAATACTAAAATATGAGTAAAAAATTAATGTCAGAGATGAGAAAAGAGTGCTGGATGCTGGGGGACCACGGTTGCTACTCTTGAGTGAAATGGCTGGAGACAGTGAAATCTTCCAGAAGGGGGCTCTCATATCTCTGGGATACCCAAAAAAGCTCGTGGCAGGGAATGTGCACCAGAAGATAGCAGGGTGACCACTTTGCTTCTCAAGGGAGCAATGCAGCAGGCCTCCCGTGTCCATGGGTGCTGAGACAGTCCCACTGCTCTGTCCTCTGAACAGCCAGAGGAGTTGACTTTAGGGAAAGCTGAAATGCAGGGGAGGCAGGGACACATTGGAGTAGTTATGTTTGGTGCTACACTGCCTCACAGTGGAAGCCTCGAGTATCTAAGAGGCATCCTTTGAGATATGTGAGAGCAACTCATGCTAGGAGCTGCTGTTCACTGATTAAATGTTGGGACACTTCAGTTTTACTCTCTCACTTTTACTAGGACAAGCCCAACAGCACCTAGGTCTAGAGCTATTGTTCTCCCAGGGTTAACATTGCTTCCCATAGTCTCTAGCCATCAGGCTAATTCCTCATAGAAGTTACTGTGACTTCTGCTGTCACTGTTGTTTCAGAAAAGCAGCCATCTGCAGAGCAGCCCATTGTGTCAGAGGAGGGGCTGGGTGGGCCCAGGGGTACATGTCCTGCTGAGTTTGGGACAGGATCACAGCCAGCCTTTGGCACTCTCTTCCTGAATCTTTAGAATCACAGAATATCCTGAGCTGAAAGGGAGACCCAAAAGGATAATAAATCCAACTGCTGACTGTGTTGGACTACCCTAAGAATCACACCCTGTGCTTGAGAGCCTTGGCCGAATGGTTCCTGAGCTCAGGCTTGGTGCTGTGACCACTTCCCTGGGGAGCCTGTTCAGTGCCTAACCACCCTCTCTCTGGGTGAAGGACCTCTTCCTAATAACCTCAGCCTAAGCCTCCCCTGAGACAGCTTCATGCTGTTCCCTTGAGTCCTGTCAGTGCTCAGGGTCAGAGCTATCATGGACAGTTGTGTATCTGAGCTTGAACTGGGCTAAGGATCACCTCATTTCCATGCTGAGTGTCGGAGAGAACTTCTGTAGTGATAGTCCAGTGCTTTGCAGGCACTCTGGCTGCTGTAGCCCTGCTGCAGCCCGGGTCCCTTCAAGGCTGAGTGTTTCCTGTTGCAGCAAACTGCGGCACATCATCGATGAGATGGTAACCACGGAGCGGGAATACGTGCGGTCGCTTCGCTACATCATCGACAGCTACTTCCCTGAGATGGAGCGCCTCGACCTCCCCCAGGACCTGCGTGGGAAGCGCAGCGTCATTTTTGGAAACCTGGAGAAACTCTACGACTTCCACAGCCAATACTTCCTGCGAGAGCTTGAGAGCTGCTGCAACCACCCCCTGAGGGTCAGCCACTGCTTCCTGCGACACGTAAGGCATCAGCTCCTTGCCCCCGGGGTTGGACTCTTCCAGACTTGAGCTTGGTTTCTGTGCCTTTCCTGTTGTGCTTTGCTACCAAGATACACTGCCGGGGAAACAAAATGTCTGCTCCTTAAAGCCCATCTGTTTCTCCAGGGATGTCCCTTACCTGTTTTCTGTCTGTAGTGCCAGTGGGAAAGACTAGAGTGAGCAGAGAGGTACAGACCAACTCTGGGTGAAAGGGGCTGCTGGGCAGAAGCACAGGGGCACAGGTCTTAAGGTCAACTGCCCCATGCATTTTGCTGCTGCCTGGTGTGAATAGTACCAGGTGACTACTGGGGTATGGAAGGGGCTAGGGGTAGCAGAGCAATGAATCAAAAAGTCCCAGCTACTCTGGGAGTAGAAAGACAAGAACATTCCCTGGGTCCTAATGAGTTTGAAACAAAGTTATTCCTGATATCAGAGGAGGCTCTGGTGCAGCCTGGGAGAGGCAAAAGTACTAGAATAACCTACCCAGGGTCATGGCTGTCACCGTGTCCTGGGTGCATGGGTCTCACACGAGGATGGATCTCTTCTGCAGAAAGACCAGTTCGGAATGTATGCACTGTACAGCAAGAACAAGCCAAAGTCAGACTCACTGCTGGCCAGCCATGGGAATACCTTCTTCAAGGTAAGATACTGCCTGTATCAGGATTGCTCAGTGTGTTTGGTCACTGATCTGTTTAAGCAAAGCCAGCTTACCTGCCTAAGGCTCAGTGCTGCCTCTGCTTCCCTGGCACAACTCTGCACAGCTGTTTGGAAGGGACAAGGCAGAGGTACAGTGAGGGCTTGGGAAAGGAACCCAGCACACAGCAACATCAGTCCTGTGGCCTTGCATTTCCCCAAGAGTACTCATTTTCCCTAAGTATCCCAGTAAAGAGGTGTCAGTGCTTACCTGAGGGTACAGGGTGCTCCTTGGGGAAGCTGCTGCCTTCACTCTGCTGCATTTCTCAGTTCAAGCAGGTGCAGCTGGGGGATAAGATGGACCTGGCCTCCTACCTGCTGAAACCCATCCAGCGGATGAGCAAATATGCCCTGCTCCTGAAGGACCTGATCAAGGAGTGCAGCGAGGCACAAGAGCAGGAGCTGGGCTATCTCCGTGCTGCTGAGGAGATGGTGAAGTTTCAGCTCCGGCATGGAAATGACCTGCTGGCCATGGATGCCATCCGTGACTGTGACGTACGTTCCAGTGTCTTCCCCTGCCCAGGGGAACAGAGCCACACTTATTCTCCTTCTCTAGACTTGGGGTCTCTGGATTGTACTGTGAGCTTCCCCTCAGGTTCACCCAGTGATCAGAGGAGTGCTGTCTGCCAGTACAGCATAGCAGGACTGCTGCGGCATGGGGCAAGGGAGCAGTGGGGCCTGGAGGTCTCCTTGATTTCCTAGGACAGACAGCCTGGGTGCTGCTAACTGAGCTGGGTGAGCTGCTTGTCATAAACATGCTTACCAGTGATGGGAGGCAGCCTGACGGCCCATGCAGATGGCATCCTGCAGGCTGCTTTGGACCTTTCATCTCTTGAGCTGGTGAAAAGAGGGTCAGGCAGATTGCAAAAAGGAATTCAAACTCATGCTGATGCCAGGGGTAGGGCAAAATCAGCTGGGTGGGACTTGGAGAGGCATGCCAAGTGCAGCACTGGAGAAGGAGAAACCCCAGGGCTCAGGGTGGAGTAGGATCAGTCAGGGTCAGGAAGAACTGAGGAGCTGGCCTTCCAACCCAGATGGGCTCCTTGCAGTGGATGGAACTCATTTCGTCCCCAAGAGAAAGCTCTGGCTGCTGCCTGCAGTTGCCATCCCAGAGGTTTGTCACAGATCTGCACAGGGTGACAGAAGAGGGTCATCTGTGGGTTACACCTAGGAGAAAGGTGCAGCTCTCTCCTGAGCTTGGAGCCAGTTGTTTCAGCCTGATGTTGTATTACGTTTAATATATACATGTTTCATGGGGTCAGTGGTTGGAGACAGGGACAACACACACCCTGATGTCCATGTGGCAAAAGAGAGAGAGTTTATTGTATGAACCCCTGTTATATAGGGGTTTTGAAAAACCTGGTCATTGGTCTGTCCTTGACACCGCCCAGCTCCTGGACCAGTGAGATGTCTGCAGATTAGGATGGATTGGTTGAGATTCCTGTCTTTCAACCCAGGGGCCAGTTTTATGGAACCAGCTGGGTTTCTTATTTATAGCCAAATTAATTGCCCAGTACAAGCCAGCTTGTACAGTAACAATGTGGTCCCCAGCAATGCCATGCAGCCCAACTTCTCTGAGAGCCCTCTTAAGATGTCAGGTAGCTGCCACTTCTTTACCACCTGGGCTACAGCCATATGGGACCCTGTTCTCCCAGTCCAGGTCTAGGGCTGCCTGGGTCATGCTGGTGGAGTCTTACAAGAATGTCCTCTCATGTCCAGGTAAACCTGAAGGAGCAGGGGCAGCTGGTGCGGCAGGACGAGTTCACCATCTGGCTGGGCCGCAGGAAGTGCCAGCGACACGTCTTCCTCTTTGAGGACCTCATCCTCTTCAGCAAGCCCAAGAGGATCGAGGGTGGCTTTGATGTGTATATCTACAAGCGCTCCTTCAAGGTAAGGGCAGCCCTGCAGCTCCCTCTCGTGTAGGAGGTGTCCATGGCTGGTTTCCCCATGGTACATGCCTCTGAAATTGGAAGCAGGAGCACCTTCAGCAGAAGAGCTTCTCCCACCACTTCTAAGCCTCCTCTAAACCGTGCAGTGAAGCCAGAAGGGAATACTTCACTCATTAATGCCTAGGCCCTCTCTGTGCTGTGAGATGTGGGGCCAGCATTTCTGAGGGTCATGGAGTATGGGGGAAAGGCAGTGTGTGTGTGGCAGGGAAGTCGTGGTAATTCTGGATGAAGCACTGGGAATTGCCTAAGCTGTCTGTGCTCAGCTGTGTCCAGGACATACCTGCTGCTTTCCAGATCCTCAGGCTCCTTCCTGTTAGGTCTGCCAAGCTGGTGATAGCTCTAGCAGGAGGTTCAAGCCATTTTCTCCTTTTGCTCCTGGTGCAGTCTGGTTTATGCCTTGCTTTTCCTCTTCTTCACAGACTGCAGACATTGGTCTGACAGAGAACTCTGGAGACAGCGGCCTGCGCTTTGAGATCTGGTTCCGAAGGCGGAAGTCCAGTGACACCTACATCCTCCAGGCTAGCTCAGCTGAGACTAAGCAGGCCTGGACCAGTGACATTGCCAAGATCCTGTGGCAGCAGGCAGCCCGCAATAAAGGTGTGATTCCTTCCTGGAATTCCTTCTGTGCCGCAAAAGGTGCGGGAGCCCTGTTCAGCTCGTGCTGTCCTGAGTAGGTTTGGATCCTGTTACCAGGCAGCTCTATGCAGCAAGCAGCTGTGTGCCAGCATGCAGCCTCAGGAGCATGTGCTGGGCTTGGCTGGGCATGTCCCTTCCCTGCCCCTCATCCCCAGGAAACTTGACTGGTCCAAGCTCTGTATGATTGTAGACACCCACCTGTTCTCCATGAGAGAAGATCCACGCTCAGGGTACCCTGTCCTGTGAGTACAGGCTGTGCCCCTGAAAGACTTGCTGGTCTCCCTGTGATCTAGGCCACTACTGGAGCTCACTACTGAATCATGCTGACCAAGTCCCTCCTGTCCCCCACAAGCTTCCCGCTTGGCCGGACTCTAGTAGGTGGCATGGCACTGAGCTATTTGGCCAGAGTAGGGCATGATTGCTTGTTCCTAGGGACTCCACAGCACTGGGGAGGGGGAGCAAGGGGAGAAGAGATCTAATCTCAGCAGTTCAGAAACAGCCCAGCGCAGGAGTGCTCTAACCTGTGGCTGAATAATGCCTGTGAGGAGGATTGGATTGGGTTTTGGGTCAGCCTCACAATGTGGCTGTGGGTCTTCCTCTCCAGAAATCCGTATGCAGGAGATGGTCTCCATGGGTGTGGGTAACAAGCCGTTCCTGGATATCAAACCCAGTGAGGCAGCTATTAATGACCGTGCTATCGATTACATCATGAAAGGCAGAGGTAGGTGCCAGCTGTGCCTTCCCCCTTGATCCATGTGAGTGAGGCAGGACTGGTTCTCAGGGGTTTTTTGTATGTTTTCTGGCAGGTGCCAGGACCAGAGCCTCAATTGCAGTGTCTCTGTTTGACCATTCCAACCCCTTCAAGAGGACACAGACGCAGCTCTCCAGCAGCAGCACTCCCATTGCCTACACCCCTTCCTCCTCCTCCTCCCTGCTGGGGCCCCTCAACCTCCACATGTACCTGGATCAGGCTCTGCTGCCAGGAGTCCTGGCCCCCAGACGCCCCTTTGACATCGGCACTTGCATCGAGGAGGATGAGCTGGAGCAGGAGACAAGCAGCCAGCCCTCGATGAGTACGTACGGCCCCGCTGCTCTGCAGCACCTGGGAGGTGTGGGCTCATCCCTGCACCTTGTTCTGTGCTGTGTGGTCAGACCAGGCTTGCTGGGGTCATGACAATCCCTGTCTCCTACCCAGACCCAGGCATGAGGGCCCTGCCCTTCCATGCCAGCTCTGTCTCAGGTTCTGTGAGGGGAGTTAGCTCAAATACAGGCGTTGTAAAGTACCTGCTGAGCTGCAGACATACCCATGGCAGGCTTGGTGCTGTGTACTGGTGCTGTTGTGGTCTTGGGGACGTGTGTCCCTGCCCCTCTCGTATGAGGTGCTCTGTCCCTTGCCCTCACCAGCCTGGCCACATGACCCTTTGCCTTCCCTTGTGTGAACTTTATTGGCCAGCGCATACCAATCACCGGCGTCATTATAACTCTACTTCCTTGTGTTGATTCATTAGCTGTGGCCTTAAAGAGGCCCAGACAAGAGTGTGGCTATCTGTGGGCTTGTGTGGCCAGTGCCTTTGCAGACAGGTACATCATCAAGTGTATGTGGCACGGGTTGTATGCAGCCCAAAGTCAGGGTTATCAGAGTGACCTTCCTCTCTTTCCAGCAACAGAGAGCTCCGAGTCATCGCACTGCATGTCAGCCACTGGCTCCAGCGGCTCCGACAGTGGCTGCGTCTCCAACATCCCACAAGAAAGCTTCTGTGAAGACATGGGCTCGCCCCCCTACATGCCTGTAGGCCCACAACACAGCTCTGCAATGGAGGGCAGACCCAGGTTCACAAACAGCCAGTACATTTCTGCAGTAAGTGCAAGCAGCCAAAACTCTCTTCACTTTGCCTGCTCCTGTAACTGCCTCCCCAGTTCAAGCCACTGCCTCTCACAGGGGGACTGAAGATGCTGCTTTTGGGCTTGGGGTGACTGTGGGGAAGTGACATTTCCTCTTGCAGAGACTCGCCCCCTCTGGGGCAGGCGAGAGCCCCTGTGGTGCAGGAGCCACCCCTGTGGTGGCCAAGATCCCTGAGGAGATGAGCTGGAAAGGACCTGCAGTGCTGGAGGCTGCACAAGGAGGAGATGCTGCACAAGCAGGAGCTATAATGCTGCCATGGGCTAGGGTACATATATAACCTCCTGGAATGGCTGGAGCTCTGCTGCACATGCTGCCAAACTCCTTTCCTGGGAGGTTTGGGCCTTTTTTGGAGAATGATGAGATGGAGGAGTGGGAGCCTGTTGCTCTGACATGTCGGTGTGTTCCTGACAGTTCTCAGCTGCTTCCCTTCCCACTAGATCCTGTCCTGATGCTGTTGTCCTCTAACCCTGTACTAACACTGGCTTCTCTCTTCTGCAGAAAGCAGGCCAGGTCACCATAAGTCCCTCAAGAATAGTGTGAGCCCCTCGGCCCCGCCTCAGGAAGTGGAATTGTTGTAAGTAGCCCCTGGAGGGGATTTTCCAGCAGTTCTGAGTGCTGGTCAGGTTTGTCAGTAGCTCTGAGTCAGGGGAACCTCACCTTCAGCTCCTCTGTGAGTTTTTCCCCATGCATTCCTGACTGGTGTCTGAGGCTCTGATTCATCTGGTTGTAGAGGAGCAGCTCCCATGGAGCCACACTCTGAACAGCTGGTCTGATGCTTTCTGCCTTGCAGAAGCAAAACAAGCAAGATCACGTTCAGGTAGTAGAGGCTTGACCACCTCCTGAGTGTTCAGATGAGCTGCTTTCCTCTGAATACTGCCCACCTGTCTAACCACTAATCTATTTCTTGTGGCTGTTTGCTAAAATCCTGCTCTTAGTCCCTCTGAACTGCCTTGGGGAATCACAGTATTCTCCCCAAGGCAGATTTATCCCACAGTTTCCTTTGAACCTCCGAAGGAAACTACTTCACCAGGCAGAGGAACCTGCTAGGTTATGCTCAGGATGTCCTGAGGGAGCTGCCAGATGTTTCTCCTATACTTGGTGATTTTGGGAGGATGCCTTGTCTGCAAGGAAGTCACTGTTGATCCAAGGAGGGTGAACCCTGACGGGACTTGCAGCCAAGCAGGGCTCCTGCTCGTGGCTGGCAGCCCTTGAATATGTCATGTCAGGACCCACTCAAACCAGCCTGCTCCTGTCTCAGCCTTTTCCTCTCTGTCCTTAGGGCTGAGCCTCCCTTTTCACAGGGAGCAGTGGGGTACAAGCATGAGAGAGGTGGGATTAGGGCTTGAATGGTCAAGGCACAGGGTGGTGAATGGCTCGTAGGTTTGGCACTGTGGGGTGTGACACCATGCAGGCCTATGGCTCGTGACCTGCAGGTGCAGGAGTTCAGAACCAGCTGTACAGAACCAGCCAAGGTTCAGATTTAAGATCCTGAGCCCCTTCTGGAGGGTCACAGATGAGACTTCTGAAATGGCCACAGAAGCAGTAGGGACAGCAGCACATAGCCTTTGGGCAAATCCTGAGGCACAGAGGCAGATCTCCACATGGGGGAAGAGCTGTGCTTCTCCTGCAAGGCTCTTCCACTAAAATACTCTTTCCCCACCAAAATTTACCTCTGACAAACAGTGCGTTTCAAGTGTTTTGCGAAGTCACTGCTGGCCAGGACAGAGGGACCTGTGGGATCCTGCCACGTCACGGGAGTGCAGCTGGTCTAACCCATTGCACGGTGCTGTGTTCCAGGTTTGATTGCCATTTCAAACTCACTGAAGACCCCAGGCCTCTGACCAGCAGAAGGAGACAGTCTTCATCCATGAAGATATTTTTTGCCCATTATCAGGCTCTTTCAAACAGTCCAAAACCTGACCTCTGCCTGAGGCGAAGTCCCAGGAAGGCTTCTGTCAACTATATGTAATAGCTTTGGTGTTGGATGGGACCTTGGGCATTTAAAATTTGTTAGCCCTATATTTATAAGTAATAAGTAACATAGCAGTTTGGAAAAAAAAAAAGTATTATTTTTAAAGCTATGAGTTGTACAGATTTTTATTACAAGTGACTCTGTTACTATTTGTTGTGTAAGCTGCACATTTTATAAAGTTTTTGGAAGGGCATGAAGAGAAATTGAGGTATTTAAAAAAAGTAGTCTAACTTTCTGTTTCAGGGTTATATTGACCTGAAGCTCAAAATTTAACGTCCTTCCTTATGTTCTAAATATGTCTATGATAGCAATAATTTATTTCCTTGGCTTAACACTTTCATTCTAATAAAAGCAATTTCATTGTTATGAATTTTCTTCAGATGGTTCTTCCAGTGCCTTGGTGCTGAGCTAATCTCTCTCATAACCATCTGTCAGCTCTGCCACTCTGCCTGTGCCACCTCAGCTCTAACTGACTGCCAGCTCCACCTGTAAATCCTCAGTGCATTCACCAGAGAAGGGGGAGATGCCTGGGCAGAGACTCCCCTGATGCCAGTGGGGAGGCTGACACAGAGAGGGGTTTTGGAGCAGCCAGCAGAGGTGTCAGTAGGAGTGAGGAAGAGGGAGCTGTCTGGTGGAGCTCAGGAGGCACCAAAGTTCTGGCTCTGGTTTTAGCCACTTGCCCCCTGTAGCTGCTGTCCCAGTGCAAGTCTCTCTCTTGCCTGGCTGGCTCAGGTTCCAGTGCTTTGTCCTGGCTGTGCCCCTGGTTTTGGAGTGACGGGGACTGGCTCCTGGCTTCACCTCTGACTCAGCCCCTCTTCTGGTACTTCAGTCCCACTGTCATGTCTTGTTTGAGGAGCTTTGGATGGTGTTGACATTCAAGACGAGCAGGTTCTGAAAGTGTACTGGGTTGCTTATAATGCTGAACCTTAAGTGCATGTTGTTTGAAGTAACACAGCATAACTGGAGGACAAACAAGCCCTGTGTTCCAAGGTGGCTTTTTCATGAGTAACATCCAAGGTCACTGCGTGGCTGTGACACCCTCCCTCTGTTCTTGGACAAAATGAAAATTAGCGTTTTTGGAAACACTGGTTACTTGGCTGCCAAGCTCCTGTTTACTCCTGGTTTATGCAGGGCTGTAAATCAGGCTCCTGCAGGTGTGAGAGAAGTGCCACATTTGGCCTGAGGAAGAAGATGGGAGTACTAATTTACTTAACTGCAGTTTTCTCCCCTTGGCAGACTGGGGTGTTTCACCCCACAGCTGCCCTGGAGACAGTGTTCCTTCAAGTTTGGAAATTCCTGTACTGTATGTAAAACACTTGTTTGTTTTTAATAAGCTGGATGTTTTTAAACCTTGTTCTTTTTTCAGACAGCAAAGAAAATACGTTTGACACCTTTGTACAAAATTGCGTGGGAAACAGTTATACAGAGAATATTTTACAAGTTACTATTTTGAGATAATTGCTGGGTTAATGCAAGGTTTTTGGGCTGTCAAGACAGCAGTAGCTCGTGTCACAAGAGGGAGACAACTTAATAATGCAACAAGAGGAACACGAAACTTCTGGAATTTCTCAGTTTCAAAGGTTTCTAAATTGCTGGAAAAAACCTTTAGTATTGTTTACCTGACACACTTTTTTCAGGGTTTGATTGATTTGTCTAATAAAGGTTATTTTCTTTATATGAATCTTACTTGCATTGTGTCTTGATTTCAGCATGAGAACCTGGGCTGCAGAAGGAGACAGGGAGCTCTGAGAGGAGCAGTTGTCCCTGGGGTGTCTAAATACCCCCTCATGGTTCTGGGGACAGGTTGAAGTGACATTTCTCTGACAGAACCTAACCCAGCAGGTTGTTGGGGTGAGGCTGATGGTGCCTGTCATTTTAAATACTGAAAAGTACACAAACATTTTTTTCCCCCTATTCCATATCTGGCACCCAAACAATGAGAAAAAAACGTTTGGTTCTATTGGCATAAGTAGAAATCTTTCCATTGCCACAGAGTGAGCTGCTTGTCAGGAATGCCGGATTAGATGATGCATTTTGAGAGGGTGCAACCAAAATAAATGAGCTCCTAAACCAGAGGTGTTTCCCTGAAATCTTTGTCAGAATTGGAATTTTCAATACTTTTTCCAGCTATTGCCTTTCTACAAGTTAAGTGACTTTCTCTATGCCTTCTTTTTTTCTCCCCCTTTAACTAACCAGGGGTAGATAAAGTGATACTCAAAAGCAGGAATCCCACTCTGCTCTGTGACGCTCGTGACACACCTCACATGGAAAATCCTTCATGGCATTTTCCAGAGGGAATCCCCTAAAGAGGGTAGATGGGTTCAGTGGACTGTTTGGAAATCCACTCTTCCCAGGACCACCATTATCTCTGCTAGTAATGGGCATTGTGCTTGGCCCTACCCAGTTTGTCCTCCCAACAATTCCCAGGCCTAGCTTGGCCATTCAGGTGTTAGAACTAGAAAATCCTAGAATGGGTTTAAAGATCATCTCATTCCACGTCCCTGCCATGGGCAGTGACACCTTCCACTTGACTAGGCTGCTCCAAGCCCTGTCCAGCCTGGCCTTGGACACTTGCAGGAATGGGGAATGCAATAATTCTAATTTGGTGGAATGTGGAATATTCACAGGATGCTGGTGTTTTTAGCCATCTCAATTTCTGATGATTGATAAATTTTATTGACCTAATAGTTTGCTGTGCCTGTTAAGGGAGCATGCCTCCTCCTCTAAGCTCCCTGAGTTCTCCTGACCACTGCAGTTTTGGAAGGCATTTTTCAGCCTTAGAGCAGGGACACCAGCAGAGGGGGCAGATGGAGTATTTTTCAGCTGGACTAATCTGACTTTGCTGATCCTGCCCAAAAAAAACCCCACAAAAATCTGAAGAGAGGTGCAACTTTCCTTTTTGTTAAAGATGCTCAGACATTGCGTAAATCTATGATCACAGACTGGTTTGGGTTGGAAAGGGCTTTAAAAATCACCTTGTTCCAACCCCCTGCCATGGACAGGGACACCTTACAATAGATCTGGTTGCTCCAAGCCCGGTCCAGCCTGGCCTTGAACACTTCCAGGGGTGGGGAATGCAAGAATTCTAGTTCAGTGGGATGTGTTCCTGGCCATACCTCAACAGGGCCATGGTAAATGTGATGGTGCACTGTTTGTTAATGCAGTAATAGACTACTGAGTTTTGCTGGTCTTCCAGCCTTTGGACACTTTAAACATCTTTAAACACTGCCTAAAAAGGAAAAAAAAAAAAAAAAAAAAAGGATGATATTAAATGCAAAATGTTAATATTTGATGTTAGAAATATCAAGCAGCATAACATTTTTGAGACGAGTCCATTAAAAAATAAAGAAATTGGAAATCAGAAGAAACTCAGAGTTTAGATAAAACTTGGAGGAAATGCAGATATTAATGTTTGAAAAGAGACATTTCATCCAGCCAGGATGTGCAGACTCACCCTTCACTGGCACAATACAAAATTACACTGTAACTAAAATAAAAATACTTGTAGCTGTATAGCAAATTAAATTTTTGTTAGAGATACCTATTTATTTTTTTTTATTTATGCAGATACAGAGTGCAGGGGAAGAAGAAGAACTGTCACTTTCCTGTTGCACATGACAGCAAATTCAGTGGTGTGCCATTAGAATGAATTTATTTTCAGGCCAGTGGAACCTCCTCACGGAGCAGTAGAATGGGCAAAACCACTTTTTCCAGATTAAAACATTTGTGTTCAATAAGATGGGGCAGTATGAAATTGTCCTCAAACACAACAGCTGCTTTCTTTAACTGTAGTTAATTAAAAACAAAACCATTAAATGAGCTCTTACGGAAAGGTCAAGCATGAAATTTGGAACAGTTTCTGTGCTGACCAACCAGGGCAGATGTGTTGAATGTGACATTTATTTGGATACCTATCAGGAGCATTGATAAAGTTTAACACAAACTCTGTGACATCCTTCTGCAAACATTATTACCTAAGAATGAAGAAAGCATAGAAAAACAACATAGAAAATCCCACTTTGCCTG
Source organism: Promerops cafer (assembly GCA_013398275.1). NCBI lineage: Eukaryota > Metazoa > Chordata > Aves > Passeriformes > Nectariniidae > Promerops > Promerops cafer. The sequence goes on along the minus strand of VZSE01004911.1, from coordinate 81,486 downwards.
CAAGAAAGGCTTCAGCTGCAAAATTAATGGTCATTCAATAAATTCAACAGAGCTGAGAGAAGGTAACTTTGAGGTCTGCGTGTAAAAATTAAGGTGCTAAAACCAAAGCTGCATTGGTCAGTGAATAATTTATGATTATCAGACTTACCCTGTGCAGGAGCTTCTTTCCACATCAGAGATTCAGGAAACAGAGTGACTTTACTTTTGGAAATTGAGAAATATCAGTCACTGACATGAAAATGAATTAACTCTTCTTCTGCAGATCCCACAACGCTCTCTGGTTCCTCCACTCCAGAAAACACTAAGGGGCAAGAACAAACCTGTGAATTCTGCAACAACCTGATGTCTGGAAAGTTTTTAGGCTATTTCTCATACAAATAGCCATAGAAAAGGGAGTCAAAAGCATGGCTGGAGAAAGATGAGGGGGGAGGGGGAAGCCCTCTGTAAATGGGTGCAAGAATTAAAATCAGTTGCTTCCAGAGACAGCTTATAGCTCCAGACTGCACTGATAATCAAAGATCATGTGGGGAACGAGACTTTTTCATAGATAATCTCATCAACTTCTTATTGCTGATACTGTTCAAGCAAGAAAGATTAAAATTGTTAAGAAAAACCACTGAATAGGAAAATCATGGTATTTCTGAGGCTTTTTAGGGGACAGTGAAGAAAGACAGCACCACCAAAACACCCACATGGCACCATTGCTCCAAGGAAAGTACTCCCAGACATTCCTGAGGGAACTCGGGCAGCTGAGGCTGCTGCTTGATGGGCACCAGTGCCCAGCACAGAGGGGTCAGCCCTGCTCCAATCCCATCCCATCCCATCCCATCCCATCCCATCCCATCCCATCCCNCTCCAATCCCATCCCATCCCATCCCATCCCATCCCATCCCATCCCATCCCATCCCATCCCATCCCATCAGGCCTAGAGAAAGGAGCAGGGCTGCAATTTATTTAAAAGCCAATTAACACAATGCTAACGTGACAGATCTCTTTAATTAGATGCTGTTTGTGTCATTTCTCTTCGAACAGGAAACAGGTGAGAAGCAAGACCCAAAGAATAAAAAAAAGCCAAGAAAACGTGGAATATGGCAGCTAATAAATTAACTAATCAATTTGATCATGTGGGACTTTTAGTTAAAAAAACAAAGAGGGCTTTAGATAAAGATACAGGAGTGCTCATCAATACTTTATTAATATTTTATTAATATACATTAATATTTTATTATTTAAATATTTAAACTATTTTTCAAAATAATTTTTTTAAACTTCCTCTGGAGATAAGGTCAGCATTAAAAAAAGAGCACCAATATGAATACAGGCTAACCCCATATGTTAACATCTGTATTTTATGTTTGTTAATAATTTATACTTTAAATGTTAATATCTAAATAAATCTGTACAAAACTGATTCTGGGGCTGTGTCACACCTCATGGATGGGTTTACATGTCTTGAACATTCTCTTAGGTTTACCCATAATCATCTCTGCCTGTTACTACTGGAAGTCTCAGCTGACAGAAAGATAGTTTATTTAATTTTTTTATTAATAAGCTTTCCAGACAGTGATTTGCAGGCTGGTTTTTGTGTCAGGTTTATGGTTTTGGAGTCGCTGGTGTCTCTGACATTCTCTGCTGGTCGACTTGACTGCAAAAAACATTAATATAGAAGAGTTGTTGGATGCTTTTAGATGGCAGATCTGATAGGGATGATGGAAGAAGTGCAGCCAGATGGTGTTTTAGGATAAGGGGGAAATGTTTTCAGAAAAAAATTAAAACCTAAAATAAGGGCATTTTTATTATCCCATCGATACATAAGCACTGCATGAACAAACGCTGGTGACTGTTGTCCTCTGCAGCCTGTGCAGTGTGAACCCACTGACAGTTCCAAGTCTGCTACCGGGCAGATCCCGTGTGTGGACGGTGCCTGTGGAGTTTCTGTGTCTCCGTTCAGCTCAGCCTTGGACGCCCGCGGGGTCCCGGCCCTGCTGGCGCGGCAGCCGCCGCACAGAGGAGCTGCTCGGCTGCCCCGGCCTCTCCCGCCGCCGGGGAAACAAACCCGCCCTGGGCTCCTTGCTCTTCTCGGAGCTGCGTCTCCGTGGAGCAAGAAATCCTTGCTGGATTTATGAGGGTGGAAGGATGGACCTCAACGGACAGGAGCCTCGCTGGATTTTGTAATTTACCTTGAAATCTACTGGGTAATAATCCCAAGAAAGTGATGTTGCATGACTGTCCCAAGACAGGCTAAACCGGTAGCAATACTGTGAACAGGAGGATGCTGAGCTTTTCCCTCCTCGGCTCCAGACCCTCCTGTTCCTGACATGCATAAAGCAGGGATAACCCTGCAGATGCTGCAGGGAAGTGTTTAAATCCAGAGCAAAAATCTGTTTCCAATTAGGTCTCCAAAAAAAAAAAAAAAAAAATCCATAGAAACTTTTCTGTTTAGAATTGTTTCCTGACATCACCTGAGCTTCGTGCCAAAACTCCAGATTATCTTGGTGTGTTTCAGATTTTACTGCTTATTTATGTTCTTTTTTTTCACACCTATGCACAAATGCTTGGAAAATATCTTTTTTTTTTCTTTAGAAGTGTGTTTGAGACACAAACTTCAAAGCAGTGGCATCAGGGTTTGCTTAAACTCACACCATGTTACATTCATGGACATTCATTGCTTCCGAGGGCTCAGCAGCACCACTGGAAAGGCTCCGAGGGACTTACCAGACATGAAGAAAACTGTACAAAAGTGATTCCTTTCTTGTAACATTTATGACCCTTTGTGATCCTGGGGATTTGGGGTTTGTTTTCTTATGTCTTGTCTCATCCCAAAGGGATTATCTGATTCAGTGGCTGGATGAAAGGCTTTAGGGGAACCATGTATCAGCTTCCAGCCCACAAGAGATGGATCAGGCTGCTGCTTCTGCATCTCCAGGAATCAAACACCCACACAGAGTAAAGGAAAAGGGAAGGATCCTTCAAAGCCTCCCGGGCGTCGAGTAAACGGGGGCTGGTGTGGTTTATAAGGCTCATGAGAACTGATACAGAGCAACCACACTCGTGTGGTGCCAGGGCCAGATGTGCCCTATTGGCATTTTCCAGGAGCTTGGAGTCATGGTACAGCAAGAATGGAGTTACTCTAAGGAAGCCAGAGCATCACAGGATGGATGCCTGGGCTGCTGAAGGACCAAACCAAGCTTTTTTACAAACAGAATGTGCAGCCTCTCACAGGCAGCTCTGGAGATTCTCTGCTGTGTGTAACCTCCAGCTGCTGGATCCCACAGTGCCTTTTGTCCCTCAGAACAGCCCAGCCTGTCAGAAAGATGCTCAGAACAGCAGCACGTGTAAGCTCACCCACCCTTCTCCCTGTGCTGCCTTCTGAGGAGTTCTTCTGGAAAAATGTCCAAGTTGCCAGGTGTTATTTCCAAGACCGGGAGTGAAACAATTGACTGAACTACAGCAGCCCAGGGCTGTTCTGCAGGACAGGCAGAGGTGTGGGCTGGTCACAGGCAGGGGACAGCTCACCTGCCATGGCAGGACCTGGTGCCTCTGTCCCAGCGGAATTCCTCCAGTCGTGTCTGCTTCTTGTAATGCCCCCCCCCGCTGCTGGCAAGTGGGTGGATCTGGTACACAACAGAGAGCCATTTTGGTGACCATTAGCACACATTATACCCTTAATGAGGCTGGAACTGGTCACGGACTTCTAAGCCAAGTCATGAAAATGCCAGTTCTGTGAGCGGCACATCAGGAATATTCTGTGTCTGGTGAAACCTTTTTTTTATTTTGGAAAAATATCTTAGGCCAAAACGAGAGAGAGGAGATTTGCCTGTTGCAATCACAGAGCTCCACTGATGTGCTTCCAGCTGTCTTAGCACATGCTATTGATCTCTTGGAACAGTTTCTATCAGATATTAATGATTGTCAGCAATCTCCGACAATCTCTGACAATGACATCTTAAAGTGAATCTTGGCTGTAGCTGCAGGTCTTGATATACAGAGCTCTGGGCTACAAGCTTAGAGCTCCAAGTACAAATGTTTCAAAATGTGATTTTGAATAAATGGAAATCAGCCTGGAGAAGAGAGGAGGAGACCTTAGAGCACCTTCCAGTCCCTAAAGGGGCTCCAAGGGAGCTGGAGGAGGCTTTGGACAAAGGCATGGAGTGGCACAGCAAGGGGGAATGGCTTCACACTGACAGAGGGCAGGGTTAGATTGGGTATTTGGAAGAAATTCTCTCCTGTGGGGGTGGGGAGGCCCTGGCACAGGTTGTCCAGAGCAGCTGTGGCTGTCTCATCCCTGGAAGTGGTCGAGACCAGGTTGGACAGGGCTTGGAGCAACCTGGTCTAGTGGAATGTGTCCCTAGTCATGGCAGGGGGTTGGAACTAAGGGATCTTTAAGATCCCTTCTAGTCCCAAACATTCTATGGTTCCAAGATGAAATCAGTGTATCAGTTTGGGGAAAATATCCTTGCAGCAGGTGCCCTCTCCCAAATGCCTGCTTATCATTTAATCTTTTTTCTGCGACAATCTTGCCTGGGTCTTTACTATACACAAACTGTCCTGCTGCAGCAGCTGACTAAAGAGAGCAGCCACACTGTTCCCAAAACACCTCTTCCAACTGAGAAATGCACCAGTCATGAGAAATGCACCATCGTCCCCACTAGGCAGATGTGCATCACACATCTGTGAAGCTGTGCACGCAGCTCTGGATAGTTCTGGAGTTCAGAGCAATTATACAATTGTGCTCTGTACAGGGAACAAAACAGACATTAAATATGAACCATGATCAGTTTTACCTTGCATGGTATCTCCTGTTGTATTTAAATCTGGTGAATCCAATCCTTCCCTTTTGTTTTCTTTCTCTGCATCTTCCTGCTTCCATCTCCCCCTGTGTTCTTACAACTCTGCTGCAGTTATTACATTAACAAAATGCAGGCATGAGTCCTGGATAATAACAATTTATCTGGAACCATGCCATGCTAGGAAGATGGTAATTTAGTTAATTGAATTCCATCTAAAAGGGTACAGAATCAATATTCCAGCACAGTGCTGGAGCACGTGGCTGGCAGTGAAGTATTGCCTGGAACACACGTGGTCAAACCAATCTCAGGGCACTGACAGGAGGAGCTTGAATTTGAGTCCTGGGTTTAGGTGATAGAAGCTGCACTCTGAATCTTGTCTGAACACGATTTACAGCCTCGCCTGTGTATTTTGGAAAACATTGTCCATCAGGCTAGCAGTGAAATGGAAAAGTACTGAGGAAGCAGGGCAGGTACAGCTCCACAGGGAAGGTGTTTTGCCTGGCCCGAGACCAAGGACCTGCTCTGTACCAGCACAGAGCCCTCTGAGGAGGGATGTTCCCTGGGGAGCAGATGTTTGGACAACATATGAGCTCTTCTTGGTGACCCTGCACAGGCTAAAACCTCCCTGGGCATATTGGTATTCACTATCTCCCTCTTCTAGGAACAAATCTGTATCCTTGAGGACCAGAGTGATCCATCCTCATCAGTGTTTCTGGTCAAATTGCTCCTCCTAGGGAAAAATGACTTCTCAGAGGAGCCAGCTCCCTCATCCCCAGCACACAACTTGCTGTCAAAGCATGAAGCACATTAGCCATGACCCCAGATGATTCCAGAAGCTCTCTAGGGAAGGGACCTTGGGGGCAGAAAACACATTTTACAGCTAAATGAATTGCAGCCACCCAGCTGATCCTTCTGGGCTGCACGTCTCAGTGGCAAGGTGGGACATCACCTTGTAAGAGAGTCTGGCTTTGTCTAAAACCCAGAGGAGGTGGCAGTTTCTGGTGGCAGGGCACCACAGGGGCAAGGTCTCTCCACTGTGGGAACGTGGCCAGAGAGTGGCCAAGGGGAAGAGACAAGTGGGAAGGAGAAAATATCTTTGTGTCTGGAGCTTGGATCAGTGCACACAACACAAACACTGCTGAGACACCTTCCTCCTGCTGGCTCCTCTGCTGCCAGAGAATTACAGGCTGGCTGCAAAGTGTCTGTCTTGGGCTGGTGTGGAGCCAAGCTCAGAGCAGATGCTTGGCCAGAGGAAGGTCATTAGCACAAGGAAATGGCTGCAGGCCCTTTGGTTTGGGCAGTGTCACTTTTCATCACACAGAGTAGATCTGCCACTAATGCCTCAAGGTCTCCACGGTCTCAGCTGCCTGTGGCACCACTTCAAGCTTCACTGGGGAAAGAGCTGTAGCTGCTGGTCCTGTGGAAGTTTCTTCAGGTTTTGGTCTTCTCAAGTGCTGAGCACTCCAACTTGGCCTCTCCTTGTCAGTCCTGTGCTCCACTGCCAACCACTCCAGGAACCTCTCCTGCCCACACTGCTCGGGAAGACTGGTGTTTAAAAGCCATATTCCTTGCACTTACCCATGTCTCCACCTGGATTCAACCACTTTGAGGAGCTGTGTGATGTACCTGTATTGCTGGTCACAGCCACAGCACTGCAGATGCTGTTTCTAAAGGGCATTCAGACCCTCAGAATGGGGGAGCCTTGGACATGCACACACAGAGCCAACAACTCTCAGGAGATCATTACACTGGTATTTAGTAAGATTGCCCTTTTTGATGAAGACCCAGATCAATGTCTTGCTCTTCCCAGAAAGCTGTTCCCATCACCTCAGAGGACATGATTTTTTTCAGGCTGATCTGGGGCACTTTGCAGCCAACAGACCCAGTCAGTCTTTACTGGCACAAATTCTCCTGGGGCTGCTTTGGCAGGACTGAGATGCCTTTTCCATGCTGGGAACAGCACTGGAGCTGCCTCCTTGAGAACCAAGGAGGCTGGAGGGGAGAAATTCTGTGGAAACTGTGGAGAAAGTGGTGAAGGACTTGAAGAGGCGCTGGGGTGGGTGAAGAGCATCTTTATGCAGGGGATGGCAGCACGTGGGTGCTGTGAGAGCTGTGAGCTGTTACCTGATCTGCAGTGGCTTCACAGGCTGCGAAGAAGCTGCTTCTGTTCAGGATTCAGAGCAGGGAGAGGCCAGCTGGTGGATTTGGCTGTCCTGGGAGGTCCCGCAGTCCCTGCCTTGGGTGAGCCATCACCTGAGCAGCAGTGGCATCACCCCAGCAGGGTGGGGAGGCCCTGGCACAGGCTGGCCAGAGAAGGTGTGGATGCCCCATTCCTTGGAAACATTCACAGCCAGGTTGGACAAGGCTTGGAACAACCTGGTATCCCTGCTCATGGTGCGAGGATTGGAACGAGATGGTCTTTAAGGTACCTTCCAACCCAAATAATTCCATGATTCTATGATTCCCAGTCTTGATTTCCCTGTATCAAAAACACATCTACACCTGCAACTCCCCTTCAGAGCTGTGCCCACATGGGAGCTCCTGTGCTCAACAACCAGGTCCTGACCAGGGCCACACACAGGCAGGGGATGAGTCCTGTGGGGCCTGACCTGCTCACCTCTTCCCAAAATAATCTTCCTTTGCCAAGCCTCCAAGGACAGGGCTGAGTCACCTCCACAGCAATCAAGGCATGCAGGGCAGCCTGGCTCTGGGAATTCTGCAGCTCTGGGAATTCTGCAGCTCATTTGTGCAGCTGGGCAATGGAGTCAGCAAAGGGTTAAAGTTCCCCTGCCTCCCCCTTCATAAGCAACAGTTTTTTGAGGAACTTTGGATGCTCAGAAAGAGCCTTTAGGGATAGACAGACACAAACTCCCTCCAACCCACGCAAAGGCGAGCTGGCTCTGAATAACCCCCAGCCCTCACTCCAGCCTACCACTGATAGACACTTGCTGGTACACCCTCACTGAGGATGGGGCTGAATCCAGCCTGGAAGAAGAGAACCTCTTCCTTCTCCTGTGTTTCCCAAAGCAGGTCTCTGGGGTGCAGAGGTGCAGTGCCGTGCCTTGGCAGTGAGCGAGCCTGTCCCAGCCACATCTGTGCCCCTGGCACATCCCTCACGGGCTGAGCAGTGCCAGTGCCACAGCTGAGGCACCTGGAAATAACCCCTGGGGGTTATTTAGGGAGCCTGGCTCTGAATGGATGACCCTGGAGGTGGATATGCAGCTGCAAATCCTGGCACTGCCACCCCAGCAGCACTGCAGCAGGCTCAGGCCGTGCCTGGGATCGGGGTCACAGCGCCTACACCCAGTTTCATGCACTGGCCGGAGTGACCATCCCATCCCGGAGCTGCCGGCCCATCCTGGAGCCCAGCCTGTTCCCAGGGATCGTTACCAGGAGCTCGTGTGTTTGGTGCAAACAGAGCAGGAGTGGGAGCCAGGCGCTCGTGTTTGTGTGCCTGCGGTTGCTCAGGCAACTCGGGGCCAGCCAGGAGCTGCCAAAATCCTCGGTGGCCAGGGCCAAGCACCCGGCACAGCTGCCCTGGGGCGGCGTGGCCGGCCGAGCCCCCTCTGCCCGGCCGGGCGAGCAGCCAGAGGGGCTCCGGCTGCTCGGGCCATGAACACAACCAGACGGGAGCGTCAGTGCGGACGGGGTTTATTGCAGAGCCGGGTTACAGCGTGGGTCTGCAGCATCCTTTGGTTTGGGCTTCACCAAGGCAGCGGGAGGCCACAGGGATTCAGGTCGGAGACCTTTGCCGATGGCCAGGCAACACCAAACTCTGCCGGGGTGCATCCTGGGGCTGGGCCAGGAGCATCCCGGCAGCTCCGGCACAAACGGCACGGCAGGGTCTGAGCCTCCCGCGGTGCCGGGCAAGCGGCAAAGTCAGGCAGCCTCGAGGTGAGGGGCCGGTGGGGAAGGAGGGAGGCGGCTGTGGTGTAACTGGTGCGGGGTTAAGGCAGGTCCCCGGGAGCGGGGGACAGGCTGCGGCCCCCGGTGCGACAAGGGAGGGTGCCCCGAAAGCCGGGGCTGAGGTAGGGAAGGCCTGGGTGCCGGCAGGGCAGGGGAGCCCTGAGGAGCAGTGCTGTTAGTACGGTGTGGGGCTGGGGGTGACAGCACAGGGGACGCGGGAGGGGCGGGGGGATCACAGCACAGGGTGGCACGGACACAGCGCTGGGGCAGAGCACGCGGCCCGGCCACTTCCCCAGTCCCCCCAGCGCTGGCGGCCGACATCCCGCCGGCCTGGGGCTGGCCCCAGCGCAGCCTCCCGGGCCCCACTCACGGGCACGTCCCAGGGCTGTGCACCGACCCCACGGCCGGCGCGCAGGGACCGGGGCGGTGGCACCACGGGCACCCGTCCCTACTTTTTGACTTTGGCGTCGTAGGTGCCCGCGTTCTTGTAGGCACTGACGTAGCCGCTGGTGTCCACGATGTTCTCCCGCCCGCTCTTGCCCTTGCCCTTGCCACTCTCGTCGAAGCGCTCCTTGTGGGAGCCCGTGTACTTGGACGTGTCCGTCAGCCTCTCCACGGCTCCCACTGTCTTGGCTTTCTGCAGCGGGGAGATGGGACATGGGAGTCAAGAAGATGCTCCAACCCCTTCCCACACAAGCTCCTGACACCCACCAAAGACCCTGCTGTGCCCTAGACAGCACCTGTGCTGTGGGCAGAGCTCCATCCTCCCCTCCTGATGATCACTCCTGCTCCCAGCAGCTGAGGGGCTCCTCACTCACCGTGACGCCCACGTTAATGGGCTCCTTTCCTGCCACCAGCTGGCAGATGGCCTCATACGCCTCCTCTTTGCTCTTGTCCTTAAACCTCTTGGGGGCCAGCTCCTCCAGCGCCTTCTTGAACTCCTCGTAGTTGATGACACGGGCTGTCTTCCCTCTGCAGGAACAACACTCAGGCTGACACCAGCACGTCTTTGGGTCATGCCTCCAAATGGGATGAGTTGCATCAGAAAGACCCTGACTTTGTCCTACACCACCCTTGGGTCCCTCAACCACTTCTGAAATTTAGCTACAGCTGAATGGGTTGGGCTGGGCACAGCTGGCGCTGAACTCCAGGAACTTCTCAGCCACATGCTGTTGAAGTCCCTGTTACCAAAAACCAGGGTGCACTGAAGTGCTGTAGGACTTGGTGCTGGTGTCAGGAGAGGAGTGCATCCATTCCCACTGCTCCCAGCCTGCCTGGGTTGCCCAGCACCCTCTCTCCCCTGGCAGGCATCAATCCTCCAGTCAAATTTGGAAGGACATGCACAGAGCATCTCTCCCCTGAGCTCCTGGTCCTCATCTCTGGGGCAGCACAGTAATCTGCTCTCCTGCACCCCAAAAACCTCCCAGTGCTCAGCTGCACCTGACCCAAACCAGAAACATGGGAATTCTTGGACAGAACACGTGGAGGGAGCAGGTTCTCCACCTGTCCTTGTTCCCACACCCTGGTGTGGAGCATGAAGTGTCATTGTGTCCCCAGGGACCCTAAAAGTAGTTCCACGTGCCTTTTAGCCCTTGAAGCTGCCCCTGTGACCGCCATGGACCAGAGTCCTCCCCAAGCTTGGGCATTGGCTGGCCAGGCCCAGGGAAGGGCCACATCACATGGAACAACCCTGAGCACCCTCCTCTGCTCCCTGTGGCACCTTCTTGAGAGATGGGAACCTGGCAGAGCCAACCAGGCCCACCCCAATGCTTGGAGTGGGAGCAGGGGCACAATCTCTACACCAAATCTGAGCCTCCCACCCCCAAATTTGGGTTGATTTATTATTAGGTCTTGCAGAAGCAGCCACATGTCCCACCTGAAGGTGGGACACTGCGGGACAGTGCCCGCAGCTCTGTGACAAGCGGGATGGGCAGCCTGGGCACACAGCAGGGGTAGCACAGCTCTGTGGGGACCCCCACACCCAGACACCGACACCCTGCCCACACTGCAAAGGCATCCAAGTCACTTACTTCACCTTGGAGAAGACAATGTCCACGTCGGTGCTGGTGACGCCTTTGCCATCGGTGACTTTGCAGTCCTTGCACAGCTTAGCCCAGTTCTTCCCATTCATCTCCTGCCCCGTTGCCTTGGTGTCACCGTAGATGGCGAATTTGCGGAAGCTCTCTTCCAGGGATGCCATCTCAGCGTTCCCAGCCATGGGGCTGCAGGACAGGGGGCAGATGGGCCCGTCACCACCCAGGCTCCTGCTGGCTGCACGGCAGAGCTCAGCTGGCTGCTCGCAGGTCCTCGAGGGCAGCAGGAGGAGGAGGAGGAGGAGGAGGAAGGCTGCCGAGGGTGGGGGCTCTGCAGCAGGATCGGGGTGTTGGCAGCACCTGGGGGCGTGGGGTGAGGGCTGACAGCAGCCTCGGATGAGCCCCGAGGCCGAAAGCCAAGAACGTGTCTTGGGGAATGGAGGCTCCTGGTGGAGAGCTGTCAGCAGGGAGGCTGTCGGCTCCGCGGCTGGCGGGGAGTGAGTGCATCAGCCTGTCCCCTCGGGAGTACTCTCCGGGAATGACGCAATGCCTCCGCCTTCCTCCCGCTCGCACATCAGGAGAGCCCGCACCGCCGCCTGCCTTCAGCCCCACCTCTCCCCTGCCTGCATCCCCCTGTGCGGAGCTGGCAGCACCCCAGCCCTGTGACCTGCCCCCAGGGCTGGCCCAAGCGTGATGCCCTGCAGGGTGCCAAGTTGCCAACAAGTCCCTGCACCCCGTGATGGCGCTGTTGCTGCTGCCCCATCCCCGCTCCCCGCCTGCCATCGCCTCGCCAGCCTCGCCCTGGCTGCTCAGCATCCCTCACCACGCGCCGAGCACCCACAGCATCTCGGCCAGGACTGGGCGCGGCCGCACTCGGGGGAGCTCCAGTACGCAGGGGGTTCTCCAGCACCCAAAGATGCAGAGCGGGTACCTCGCCCGGTGGGTGTCCGGGCGAGAGAGGCCAGGATGGGCCCCCGGAGCCTCGGCGAGGGCCGGGGAGTGGTCCCTAAGACCGTCGCTAGGGAGGATGGGCGTTGCCTGGCGACCGTCGCTAAGGAGGCGCGGCGGGGCGGGGATGCCGCCGGTCGCCTCCCGGCCGCGAGCTCCCGCGGGCTCCCGCCGCCCCGGGCCCGCACGGCCCC
>VZSE01004911.1:25017-69526 GCA_013398275.1 Promerops cafer | reverse complement strand
CGCCGCCTGTTTAAGGCGCCGCCATGGAGACGGGAGGGGCCGGGCCGCCCCCGCCCGCCTCCCCCGGGCCGCGGCACGGCGGGAGCGCCCTCGGGGCGGGGAGACGGAGCCCGGGTAGAGGACCCGGACCACCTCTGGGACTCTCCACCACCCCATGAAGCTTCTCTGCTTCCCCACGAGACCCGACGGGCACCTGACCAGATCTTTCCTACACCCCACAAGGTCTCTCCATCACCCTACAAAGCCCCAGCATTGTCCCACAAGGTCCCTTTCGCACCCCCCGAGGCCCCACCATAAACCCACAAGGTCTCTCCACCACCCCCTCAGCACAGGCTCCCCCTGGCACCCCTGCTGTGCTTCACCCTACAGCCCTTTCCCCTGCCCCACACAGTCACCATGTGCCCCATAGAGGAACTGTCTTCATGGTGGGTGACACCAGGGACCAAGGCCAGTGCCCAGGCTGAGGAGACAATGCCAAGCATTCTGGTGTGTCAGGGACTGTGGTGAGCACCTGTGGCCCAGTGAGACACCCTTGGAGCAGCCACATGCCAGCACTGCCCACCCTGGCAGCCCAGAGCATGACCACACGCAGGGCTCCCAGTGGATGCTGCGAGCTGAGGCAGTACCCAAATATTGTGGTTGTCATGGAGCCCCAACACAACCCACATCTCTTACTCACTGCCCCACCTCAGCTGCTTGCCCACAGCCTGCTTTGATCCCAGTGCTGTGCTGGCATCGCGCCGGAGGGCGCAGGGCACCGGGGATGATCAGCTGCAGCACCAGCAGGAGCTGTGCTCAGCCAGGACACACAGTGTGTGATTTGCTGCTGCCTTGGGGGTCCTGCAGACAAATCAGTAGCTTTGGGAACTGGGAAGTGGCTCAAACAACAGTCTTTGGCACCCTGTGGTCTGCCTGCCCTGGTCCCTGTGCAGAGAAGCTGCAGGGAGCACAAACACAGGTGTCCTCATGGCTGAGCTGTCCCAGAGCATCAGTTCTGCTTGTGAACCCAGAGCATTTTTCTGTGGGGCACAGCCCCAGTGACAACCTCCCCCTCTTGGCTGAGGGGTACCTGCTCTCTCCTGGGACACTGTTTCCAGTTCTTGTCTGGACAAAGCCATGAGCAACCCACTCACACTGATTGTCTCTTGGATTAGGGTCTGGAGACCTCCAGAGGTAACCACCAGCCAGCTCTGGGAGTTTGGGATCACTAACTTTACCTCTCACTTCAGAGGTGAGTTCCAGGGCTGGTGCCAGAGGCCTCAGGTGTGTCACAGCACCTGGCCACTTTGGGTAGGCCCAGCTGGTCAGACACATGAAGGACCCCACTTTATTATGCCCCCCAACCAACCCTGTGGCCCCTCCATCAGGGGCTCCACAGAGCTGCTCTTTCACAGCCCAGCCAGAGGCAGGGTGGCAAGAACATCCTGGAGGGGACAGTCCAGAGTGGGAAGGGCAAGTTTGGAGGCTCATCTGATGTCAGAGTCCAAGCAGATCTCTCCAAGAACTGTTTTTCCTCTCTCCAATTTGTCCTGCTCAGACAAATGCCAGAGAGCCTGGGAGCTACATGGAGGAGGTGGCACCAGGAGGACTCTCCTGATTACACATTCTTCCTGCTCCTCATACAACATAAAAGCAGGTTCCAAAGTGCAGAGGGTCAGAGGTGACAGTGCCTGGCTGTGAACTGGGAATTTAAACCAGCCCTGTCTCTGCAGGCCAGCAAGGACCCAGGGGTGTCATCCCACCTGCAGAAGGTGGGGATGAGCTGTAAACTCTCTGGTTTAAGGACAAGGAATAACTATTGCCACACAGAGGAGGGTGGTTAAGTCTTGATGAAGGTATAGCCTTATCCTCAGCTTGCCCTGCAGCTCCCCACCAAAGCAGGTGTCTGGCTCTGCTTCCAGCTGACAACTCCGGACAGGAGCCAGGTGATGTCGGCTGGAGCACCCAGCAGGACTTGGCAGCTGTGGGCAGTGTGGGAGCCTGGATCCTCCGAGCCGGCAGCAGGTGGAGGAGGGGTTGGACATGTCGGCAGCTCTTCTGTAGGAGCTCCAGCTGGTCCTGGGGCTGCAGAGCCCAAGGAGCCAAGCAATGGCACACGGGGAGAGCCGGGTAAGGGGGGCACTGAGCCACGGCTGGTGAGTTGCCCACGGGGTCGGGTTGAGCAGGTCAGGTTTCGGTCCCTGAGGGCTGGGGTTTGTTGTGCGTTTGTTGTCACCATGACAGCCCTGTTGGGATGGAGCACAGTCCTTGGCCGGCTCCCGCTGTTCCTCACGCAGCCCGGAAAAGGAAGCCCGGGAGGAGGCTGTGACTTGGTCCGCAGCCCACGGTACGGGCAGGAATTGAGAGGGAGGTTGCACAGGTCCTGTGATGTGGTGGAGGAGCCTGCACACGGCTCAGTGCTCAGCTCGCCGGGGGCTTTTCCCTTCTAATCAAGGTCAGGTTGTTCCCAGGCTGTCTCTTGCCCCAGGGACATAATGAGCCGAATACTCCAGCACTCACCCCAGACGCACCAGGGCTGACACCGAGGCTGACAACACAGCTGCGTCCCCGTGGTGCAGCTTCTGCTGCTGGGCTGGTTCCTGCTGCGACTCTGTCCCTCTCCCCACCCTCACACGGAGTTCGGAGCGCTGTGACTGCTCAGGGTGCAGCTCAGAGCTTGCAAGAGGGCACAAGCACAGCCTCTGAGCACCCACTGTGCTCACCCTCATCCTCTTTGACCCTCGCTTCCCTCGAGGCTGGGCACCGCAGCCTCCCGGGACTCATCCCGTTTCAGGAATGAGTCTCTGGCTCGGCCGTGTGTGGGGTGGGATGAGGTTATGCGGGAACGCCGCTTCTCTAGCGCGAGTTGCTACAAAACAGAAGGAAGTGTTTCGGAGGTTGTGCAATATGTACACGGTCACCCCAGCAACAGCGTGTCCACAAGGCATTAGCGGGGTTTAGCTGCGGCTGCTGAGCGGCGCGGTCGGGGCCCGGGGCGTGCTGTGCCCGTGCCGGCTGTGCCACCGAGCACGAGCTGCGGTCATGCCCTGCATGGCACCGGGCACAGGAGCGGGGGGGAAGCTCCGTCCTCCGGCGGGAACTTCCTTTCCCCCACCATGCAACTCAAGGCAGCTCATTGAGATGCTCTCAGAACGTGTCAAAAGCAGTGCAGGAACAGATTCCTACAAAATCATTTCCCAAAGGAAGGTCCCCTTGACTTCAAAGAGGAAACAAAGAAACTTGAGCCAGGCTCAAAGATGAAAGTAAGCACGACATGCATCCCATGCCAAGGCAGAGGCTTGGAGCAGGCACTGCGGGGCCTGGCACAGCTGCCAGACAGTGGCCAGGGACCATGACAGGATTTCAGAGGATTGTGGAAAGCTGTCATCCTGCAAATCATTGCTTCTTCCTAATAGTGTCTTGTGGTGGAAAGAGCTGGTCCAGGGCACTGCCTCCAGCTGATGGGAGAGTTCATGCCCTGGTAAAAACCTTTTATTTAGTGCTGGAGAAGGTGCTTGAGGATGTCAGACCTCAATGTGTCTGCAGTGATGGGGAGCTGAAGACATCAGGACTTCTGCTGTCACGACCTTAACCCAGCTCTCTTATGGCCTTGGGCTGCAGCTTGTGGTCATTGCAACCCTCTGGTGCTGAGCCCAGGACTGCTCTGCCCACACGCTGGACTCTGCAGCAGCACCCCAATGGGACTTCTTCCTTTTGCTTACTGCCACAGGTCTGCTATGGACATTCCTCATGCAGAGCAGCAGAAATGCCATTGGCACTTGAACATGCAGAGTATCAACATTAAAGGCCCAAGAGGACAAAAGCAAGGTTGGGAAGGAGAGTCCAGGAGCTAAAACCATCTCAGCCTCACCATTTTCACTCTTCAACAGTGCTCCTTGGATGTGGTTGTGGCAAAACCATAAACATCAGCCAATTTCAATCACCATGTGGCACACACGACCCTCCTGCTGCCCTTGATGTTTAGGAGATCAGAGTCCAACACTGGCAGTGCTGGGAGCCTGTCCTGCTGGAGCCTGGCTCTTGGCTCAGCACCCAGCTGTCCCAATGCACAGACACAGCCTTGCATGTTTGGTGGCCTTGAGTTATTCAGCAGAGTGGAGCAAATGTTCCAGCTGAAGGCAGCAGAAGGATGTCCCTGGACATGTGATAGCCCTGGAAATCCAGTTCCCCTCAGCCCAAAGAACACAGCAGCCTTTCTGCAGCACAATGCAGAACTGGCTGGGCCTCCTCCCTCTGGTGCTCACCCTGCTCCAGCACAAAAACCAGGCTAGGTTACACAGCTCATGGAGAAAATGGTCTGATCCCGATCCCTCAGGGAAGTCATTCCCATCTAACACCCAAAAGGCCTTGTGGAGAGGGGACTGTTGTCACCCCTACATCAATTACAGTGCTAGCCCTTCTGAGACTCCAGAGGCTCAGGGAGAAGTGAACCAAACAGCCTGGGGATCACCAACGGGGCAGAGCTAGGAATTGCTGCAAAAGAAAGGAGGAAACTGTTTAGCAAAGAATATAGAAAATTTTATTGTGGCCAGAGCTACTGAAGAGCTCTGTACATGGGACTGTACAGAGCTGATTTTGGGACTGATTCTGCATGGACAGAGTAAGAAAACACACAAGGTCTGCTCAGGGGCACCTGCTGAAGAGGAATTACCAATGCTTTCTGATGGAGGGACAGCTGGCCTTGGAAAACCATGAGCCCAGCATTGCTGCAGGACAGTTTCCTTGGATGACAGTTGACATGAGGAGAAACAACAGGAAGGACTTTGGCTAACTGGGACCCATTGGTGACCAATGCCCTGGTCTCTGTAGACACCCAGGGCCATGTCTGCTGGTCCACACTCACCTGCTTTTCCAAAGGGTCACACTGCCAGCGGGCACCACTGGCCACAGCAGGCAGGGAAGCTGCAAGGAGTGGGACCATAGGCCAGCCCTTCCTGCAAACCAAGACAAAATGACTTCAACAGCTACATGAGACTTCACTTTTTCTGATCACACAGATTGTGTAATTTGATGAAGAGTCAAAGCTCCTCATCCCAGTTCTTTCAGGAGACAAACATTACACAAGAGAAGAGTGGTAAGGCAGCCCTTTAAAACACTTCCAGGTCTTTCTCTCAGGCTAGTGTCTCCCATCAAGGCTGGGAGTCCAGCCTGCCTGTCCTGTGTTGACTGTGCCCAAAGCACCTTTGTCCCCAGATCCCCTGACCTGCTCTGACCCAGTTCCAAGGAATGCTTGCAGACTGAGCTAGACAAGGGGAGAACAGCTTAGCTTGACTCTCACAGCACTGTGCTTTGTCCTGTCCTTCCCTAACCTGCACCCACCACAAGCTGGAGAAAGGTCAGTTGTGCCTTCCATGCATCCAAACATTTGGAAGGGTGATGAAGACTCCCCTGGCTTCCTTTTCTTTGCTGCTGCACCTGTTTGTTCACAGCACCAGCAGTGTGCTGCGCTGGGGATGGGCCTGGAAACGTGCATCCAGCCATGCCAGTGCTGCTGCTCAGGGCTGTGCCAAATCCTGTCAGACATGGTCATGCTGGTGGCAAAGCCCATGGAGATGTGTGTGTAGCTGCTGTCTGGCCTTTGAGATTAGCTGGCTGCTAGGCAGATCTGGGCTTGCTGGAAGCTCAGCCTCAGCTCTCAGCCAGGAAGCTGGAACAGGGCATGCTGCCTGGGGGAGCCAGGTGCCATAGGCAGCCCAGACAGATCTCTGCAGCTCACCCCTAGCACAGGGTGCTGTGGTTCGAGGCACTGGCCATGGGCCCTACTGTCTGCTGTGGGATCTTTCTGCACTACACACACCCCAGGCTTGCCTGTGGACTAATACAGGCCTGGCAGCCCAGGAATTGGAAAGGTTTCAGGGCCTGCTGTATCCCAAAACTCCTGATGAGAATGCTGCAGCGTGGGGCACCCCAGACTGCTGGGAAAGGGGAGCAGGTCAAACTATGCTGCCTTACAGAGAGCATGCTGGTGGCAGACTTGGCTTGAGGGTGCACAGTGGAAAGCGGTATAGGGCAGGGGCAATCCTGAGGTTACTCCCTGACCAGCTGCTGAAGCCCCTGAGCATGATCCAAAGACTGAGAAGGTGTAGGCAGATGAAAATACAGCTTTCAGGGTGCAGGGAATGGCAGAAGTGCAGCCTTGTTCTTCCCCATACATTCTGCTGGGAAGTTACTGCAGTACCAGTGTGCAGAGGGCCCAGAGGGGTTGGCCCTTTCCCAGGGAAAGCACTTGAGCTCTCGTGAGCAACAAGTCTACCTCAGGTCTGCCACCTTGCTGCCTCTTGCCTTTGGCTGAGGATGAGAAATGTCTCACTGCAGCCTGACAGCACGTGCACAGTGAGGGGTGAGTCCTGCAGGCCTCTACACAGCACTAATGCTGTTCCCAAGGCCATGGCTTTGGAAGAATGATCCCTAGGCCGCTGTGGTGCTTGTCCTTATGTCCTTTGAGCATGGCTCACACGTGCCCACATGCTGCTTGCTGGTGCATTTTCTGTGGTCAGGCTCAGACGTGCTCTCACTGGGCTGTGGCTGAGGGACAAGAGGTTCTCCACTGCTCTTACTTACAAACACAGCAGGAATCTTAGAAAAAAGTTCCAGGTCTTGTTCCATGCATCTATCCTGCTGGCAGCTTCTCCTTTTGACCTTGTGCTCAGAATACAGATTCTTCTTCCTGACTCTTCTGGGATTGTCTGTGGACAAGGGATAATGCTGAGAGTTGCCTGAGTTATTCTTAGAAGGCCCTTGAAGGACTGGGCTCCCAAGGTGAGTCTGAGACACAGGAATCTCATCCATGGACTCAGCAGACTCTGAGGGACAGTCAGCTGGGGGTCCTGCTGCCTGGATGGGGTCCATGCTGCCGGGGGACACGGCAGCTCTCAGGGGGAAAGCTGGCACTAAGAGGTGAAGGCTGGGGGAAGCTGAGGTGGCAGCAGCTGTGGCTGGGAACTCTGCAGATGGAAATAAAGGGAGAAGAAACCTTAAGGAGAGAGAGATCTCAGCCCCACAAAGACATCAACAAGCCCAGGAACTCTGCTATGGCTGATCCACTAGTGTTAAACCAAATAACACATACGTTTATGCAAGACTTGGCAGAGAAGCTGCCTGGTGCACTCTCACCTGATGGGGGATCTGGGAATGAGGGCCGAGGTGTAGCATGGATTTTAGATCCACTGTCCACTGCTGAGGAAGAAGCTTTCTGCATTTTCTTTCTTCTTTTCTTCTGTTGCTGTGAAAGCAAGTGGCCCAAGAGAAAGGAAGTCACTTCACCAGCTCAAAGTAAGGAGACAATTTTTTAACTTGTTACCTCTTTCTAATTCTTCCTACTTTGAATAATGAGCAGTAGGTATAACCAAAGTCCAAGAATATCTTACTGTTTAAGACTGAGCTACTAGGAAGCAGTAATAGAGAACAGGCATTTAATGAACACACACACACACACACTGCATACAGTGACTCTCTCTGTGTGGGTACCTTTGCCTCATAGAGCTGGGGGTTGTACGAGACACTGGTCACTTGCATTTGTAGAGCCAAACTAGAAGAGGGGACCAAAACTCACACAGCACAGGATGTCCCAAGAAAGGGACAGTCCTCGTCCCAAATATAGTATAGATGAAAACAAACTTTTCTTACCATCTAGATGGCAAGATTGATTAATAATCTTGGAGGAAAGAGGAAAAGCACCACCACCTGCCATTTGAGCAAGAGGAGAGAGCAACTGGATGCAGATACATGAATATCAGGAGTTCAGTCCAAGACTTTGGAGAGCTGTTCCATACACTCAAGTTCCATATCCACACACACCATCTTTCCCTGGGCAGCTGCTTTATTTGAACATTTAAACTGTTGGATTTTGCTCTACAGAAACATGCAGAGCTTTTTACATCAACAAAGCAGTATAGTCAGAGTCACTGAGCTGCACTGGGGCAGCAAGACTTTGGATTACAGCTGTTACAGCTGTGAGCTTACGAGGGGACTGTAGCATAGCTCTGATCATGCCTGTGAGTGGAGACAGGAGAACATCAGCTGAGTTTGGTGACTGCAGGGCACAGCCACACCTGCAGACACACACTGAGGGGAGGCAGAGCCTGTGTGAGCAGGGGGTAAGCACAGCCTGCTCTAGGGTGAGCATGCCCGAGCACCTGGGTGGGTTGTCAGCAGCAGGCTGCATGTGTGGCAAATCCTCCTTACCTGAGAAGGGGCCACAGAGTGAAGAGATGGGGACTCAGGGGATGAGCTCTGCTTCGGGTCACCTTCTTGGTTATGGACATAGAGCTTTGGAAAGCTAAAAACACAGGAGACACACAAGGTGATTCCCTAAGACAGGACTTAAGTCTGACGCCCTCTTTGCCTGCACGTACAGATCAGGCTGATCAGAGCCTCCCCTGCCTTACACAGCATTCCCAGCAAAACTGCAGGGGAACTTTTCCTGCACAATTGTGCAAAATAAGAAGGAAATCCCCAGGGACATAAGTTAACAGGAAAGGACTAATTAAGAGATAAGGATCCTGTTTTCCCACGAGTGCTTGCCTGTGTTATAAACTTGTAACTGTTGTGATGCATTTCTCCACAACCTGAAATCATGTAACTATAATGAGCTCAATAGAGCAGTTACAGGACAAATCAGCCAGCCTTAAAGTAATTATAATATAAAACAATTAATAGAAACCAGTTTCACATAAAATATTTAATATGAATCAGCCTAAAGAGAGTATTCTAGGAATGATATTTTCCCAGGAGAGGGAAGGCAAGTATTCCTGCAGGCACCTACCCTCCTGAAACTCAAAGATTTCACCATGCATTGCTCAAAACACTGGTGCTCCCTACCCTTCTAAGTACTTTTGTCTTAGGGCCCATCAGTGACCTTGACAGCAATTTCCCATTCACCACACATGGTGCTGGGAGAATCTTATCCTCTACTTTTCTCACCTTTTTCCTGAAGTTACTGTTGAGAATTCCTCTACTTGAATTCCAGGGTCTGTATAGCCAGGATTACCTGACAATAAGTCTGCTTCCTGGAAAAAAAAAGAAACAAACAACATTTTCAGATGTACGAACACAGAGGGGAGAAGAGGGATTTTCATTACAGAGGTACTCTTTCTCATTATGCCAGATATCCTTTGTCCTTACAAGTAGCACAGCAGGAAACTGCTCCTTAAGAAGATGGAAAACCAAAATTGGCACAATTATTAGTCCTCAATTAATTTGTTTAGTCCAGCCAGTATTTCATGTGACTCAAAACCAAATCACACAGAGATCAGCTTAGTCATTTCTTGGGACCACATTCAAAATACCACTTAAAGCTTCCATTAGTTACACAGTTCAATCTGAGGAGCTCTGCAGTGAATGCAAAAAATGTCTTTTAAATGCAAAATGGAGATGAGGAAGATGGAAGCATGAAATATACAGGAAAAACATGAAGTGTTTTCTATTTCTTGTGCGACCCTGTATGGCTAAGACCTGCTGATTTTAAAAATGAGTGTGATACATTGCTTATTTGCCTCAGATATGGATGAGCTCAGAGTAATGACAGCTGAACTTGAAAATTGCATATTTTCAGAAACATTGTAAGAATAAGCCTCCTAAATCCAAGTGCTGCATTACAGGAAAGGACCCCAGTTCTTCCTCAAAAGCACCCAGTTAAGATGGTCAGAGTACCAAGGGATGAAGAGTATGAAACCTTGTTATCAAAAAAGGATAAACCATGCTCAGAAGAACCTTGACACCACTTATCAGCTGCTCTTAAATAATCATCAAGAGAACTTCTCCGTAAGTATTCCACTGTGCAGAGACTATAAAGATATTTTAACGTAACTTTTAAGTTAAGATGGAAGGATTTAAAATGTGATAGGCATTAGCTTCAAAAATAGCTAAAAGAAGCTCATGAAGACCTATTTTTCTGAACAGCCTGATCAGCAAACTTGAGAAAATGAAGTCAAAGTTGGACACACCACAAATGAGTTCCTGAGAGATCCAGAGCCTCTGCACTTCAACGAATTCATAAACAATCAACAAAAGAGCAGAGCAGTGAGAAGCCTGGTGATGACACTCCCTGATGTAAGGCATTAAAAATGGAAGCCAGCCACAAAGAGCTGCGGAAGATCTTTGCAATATTGAATTACAGGGTGGTAAAGTGGCACAAAAAAAATCAATATTGCTAGAGGTAAAGATGGAAAGTGAAGCATGTGGGAAAAGCAGTTTAAACTTTATATACAAAGCAGGAGTCTCTGAACTAAAAGAGAATCCATGGAGCTGCACATTCAGTGACAGCCAAGAAATCATTTCAGATGTTAGGAATAAAAAGGAAAGGCAAATAAAAAGAGAAAAAAATAAAAATTTCAGCTGATTTATAGGTGGTAACATAACATCTGAAGGGAATAGATTTAGCAATCAAAAATATGACTTTCTAATTTTAAAATGTATCCAAGTGCAAGATTATTAATCTGCAGAAATTTACTACATGTATTTCAATTGGAACTTGTAACTGAAATCACATCATCACTCATCACCAACAGAACACAAAGTGTGCACAAATGTCTCCTCAAAGCTCCTTGGGACACTTACAATCAAGATTTACATTCAGGCCTCATGCACCTGAGTCATGAGGGAAGGAGAGCAGACACAGCCCTGTGTCACTGTGAGTGTACAGGCAGGAGATGCAGGTCTTTTCAGAGGGAAGCAGATCATGGCTGAAATGAGCTGCAGCAGGAGACATCCCACTGCACAGAATAACTGAAAACAATCAGGACTCAATGTCCACAGCACATAAACAGGACTGCAGGACTGGCATTTCAAGGGAGCTTAATAAATGATTCATCTTGAGAATAACATGAACAATTTCTTTCCAAGCAGGCAATGAAAGGGCCTTTTTACATCCATTTTGTTCATTTCAGCCTCCTATAAATAATGTAGAACCAAAGCAGCCACATAAATGAAAGTAAAGCATTAGAGCTGACTACAAAAACAAATGAGACTCAATCAATAGAAAATACAATGTTCTCTCACAGTGTGACACAAGCTACAGCCACAGCACAGAGTCCAAGCCTCCCTCTGCTCCCAGGCATTTAGCAGGAGAGTCAGCATCCTTCCACTGCAGCATCAAGACAAGCCACCCCTTGCAGCTGGATTGTCAGGATTCAGCTGCTGCTCCTGCTGAAAGCAGACTGCTGGATTGCCAGACTGCCCAAGTTCTGCCCCCGTGCAAACCCTGGCCACGTTCACCAACTTCCAGCTGTGACCACCCCAAGGTCCATGGGGACCAGGATGGATTCAGCTCCCCTGCCCACTGCAGCTGCCTGTAACAAACACTTCAGTTAGGAAGTGCCCTGAAGTGCTGTCTCCCTGGAGGGGAAGCAGAATTGAACAGGAAGAAAAAGTTCTTGTCCCAAGGAAAGTGGGTCTGTTGCAAGTGTTGAGGCTGAGAGTGAAGACTAAGTTTGTCTTATATCGACACTGGAAAAAAGAAACCACACTGAAAGTGTAAGGGAAGCTGAGTAAAATCTGTGTTTAGTATTTAAAATCAAACCCCACCAACCTGAATCAGTTTCCAAAGCAAGTTCAAAGCTTTAGGAATGTGAGAAGAATCACATCCCAGCTGGCCTCATATGAAAGCCAGCTCCCTGGCATGAATGCATTTATGCATTAAAGCATAGGGTTTGGTTTAGTTTATATTTCTTTGGACTCCAAATGACTACAGAAAAAATGGTTACTTGCACATCCTGCTTTAGGTATGGTAATAGAAACAAAGGCTCAATGTGTCCAACTGTTCTGCATTTTTTTGTGACATCTGAGGCACTTAAATGTGCTAAATGAGGGCTCTTACTTTGTGGATTCTACAAGTACATAAGAATCCTTTATCCTGAACAAGAATCCTTTAACCTGAACATAGCTGAAGACTTAACCACAGACCAACATGGAAAACTGAAGCCAAAACCAACACCCAAGCTTGAAAAAGGCTCAAAAACAAGCATTAAAGGGGAAATGCATGTTTCTTCTTAGTCCCTAAAATGAATGAACAGTTCAGACAAAAGTGGGAAGAGGATGATTTCCATTTTATGCTTACAACATGTTGGATCAATTACAAAGGGTTGCAGTGTTCAAGCTAAAGAAGGCTGTATTCAACACAGCTTACAAAAGGCAAGTCACTTGGTGTCCTCCTACTCCAATCTATTTGTTTGTGTTTATCTCTGGTTGCTATGTAAGAAACAAGGAAAATCTAGTGGGTTAACATTTTTCTTAACAATGTTACTGGGCATCATCCAGTCTTTCTTGTTCCCCAAGGTCTTAACTGCAGTCCTGAAACACCAAACTCCTTTTCACCCTGCTCCTTCCAGGCTTGCTGCTTCAAATTACCCATATTCACACATATCTAGATAAGAACCAGTGCAGACAGGAGAACATCACACAATAGGAGAATGCCAACATTCCAAATGTGCATACACACATGAAGTCCACCCCTGTTCAAATACCTTTTCAGTATCAATTAAAATTCAATAACTAGATTATTAGAACTAATGCTTTATTATTGTTTTAATTTTCATAGTAAGCAAAGCTCTGTGAAACAAAGTGCCAAATATTTTTGTTGTTATGGAAACCTCTGTTTAAACTGAAAGTTCAACTTTTCCAAAACAGTAAAAAATATATATGAAAAGCTAGGGACTTCATATTATACAAAACTGAATGAGCTCACTTTCCCCTTTGCTTTGATAGGGAAGAACTATGGATAAATCCAGAGACATCCCAGTATCTCTACAGAGAATACTTCGATGAAGCTTGTATTTAATTAATTTCTTATGAAATACAAAACTGTTTGTATAGTAGATAACTTACTTGCATAAAATGAAAAGTTATACATGACTGAGAATCACAGAATAATTTAGACTAGGAAGAATTTCTGTAAATTTCTAGTTCAAGCCCCTGCTGAAGTCAGTACAGAATGTGTCCACTCAAAACTTGAGTTAATCCAATAATTTATTTTGCCTTGTAGCTCAATTCAGAGCCTGATATATCTGCCTCTGCAGCGTCTAGCAGCATTTAAGAGCTTGTAGAACTCTTTTTACAGAGATATAGATCAACATCATGGTAATAACAAGGACCCTCATCATTACACAGACTCATTTCAAAGAAAAGCAAATATCTGGGTCATTTCTGAAAAACTGGTGTCCTTTTCACTTTCAGGGTGGTTAAATTACTGGTATTATTAGCTGCTCAGTGATTAGCCCCAGTTTCTCCTAGAAACTCCAGCCCTAGAGCCTGTCTCATTTGAAGTCATGACACAAGCCCCCAAGAAGTGCAGTGACACCCAAACAGATGGTCCTGTCCTTTTCAGGGAAAGGATTCTTCCCACTCTTCAGTCACCCTCATTCGTGCTGAGCCAGGCATTTGTGTGACTGCTTGGTGAACCGAATGGGAGGGAGCTGGGCCAGCTCAACTATTTTTTAAATAAAGTTTATTGTTACTCAGATGAGTTCCCCCACCCTGTCCTAATGAACAGCTGTGCTGGCAGAAGAGACGAGATAGTGCAGGGCCCAAAACAAGTGGTGGAAGAAGAGAGTGGGTGGGACTGATTCCTTTGAAAGCAGTACTTGCTTATACCTAAAGTGTTCATGGAATTACAGGCCTTGCACTCTTTCACATCCTACTCAACTCCATCAAAGTACCAAGTCTTATCTCTAGCAACTGCCTGTAAAATATGGAGCTCAAGAAAGTGAAATAAAGTTTACACAGCAAACAAGGAAGGCTGTTTTTGGGAAATGGACTGAAAGTAGGATGAGTACCTGACTGAGTCTCACTCGGGAGGAACAAGACTCCTGTTTCTTGTCTACCTTGTCTGGCTGCTGCTGGGGACGCTGCTGCAGGATGTACTCATACGTAGTCAGCTTGTGCCACACTGAAAGGGAAGAAAGAGACCTGTCAGCACAGGAAAGACCCCTCCCTGACTGCACTTACACAAACAGGCTGGATAACTGTACAATCAAATAGTAACTATAAACATGAAGAAACTGGTAATCTAAGCCAAAAGTACCTGTGCACTGTACATCCTACTATATCCTTTATTGTCACCATCACAATGCTTTCTTATAGTCCTGCTATTCTAAAGTGTCCTAGAATGGTACAGCCTTCTACACTGTAGTAATTTGTTCAGTTCATTTCTGGGCAAATCCATTATTCTTGCCCACCAGGTTTAAGGTCTGTACAGTACAAACAGCTGGGTGAGCAATCAGAAGGTATGTGGTGCTAAATGGAGAGAAGAAATGGAGCAGGTCAGTGTGTCCTGTAGTGACTGAGACACTTAATGTGCAAACCAGCGAGCATCAAATGCCTCGTGCCACACAGATGTGCCCAGAGTTCACATGTCCCTGACTCTATGAGCTCTCCAGGTCCCCATGCAAACACATCTGTTTCCATGAATGACCAAAAGCATGTGACATTTCTGAGCAACTTGGTTTCTTCATGAGGCGCAAAAGAGTCCAAAACACAGACATTCTTCCCATAATGACCTTAAGTATTTTTAGAGAATAAACCCCAGAAACTGATGCTGAAGGTTTTAGTGCACAGCCTGGTAGTTATTCCTCCTTTTTTACAGAAGCACAGCAGTTAAAGCAGATGCCTGGGATCATCTGGACTAAAATCCTCCCTCTGCCTGAAGACATTTAGATCACTGATATCTTACCTCTCAAAACCATGCCCTGAACACAGGATTACTTCACAGAGAAGTTGTGGAGAATCAACTTTTGAAGAAATAAAAATCACCTTATGAAGGAATCACAATCACCTTATGAAGAAATAAAAAATCAGGATCCATTTGGCCAAGAAGAAAGAACATAGAGATGTATATGAGTCTGCAGCCAAGTGATTACTTAACAGGGACAGTGCAGGGTGCTGGCAAGTGCTCCTAGAATGGCACCCTTTGCTTTCTTTGAAGAACAGAATTTTGCTTCAAAGCAAAGGCCTATTAACCATTTTAGTTTGGATTTTGTTGGTTTCTGAATACTGACAGTATAACTTTAAAACATTTTAATAGAGCTATTTAGTTAAAATACTGCATTTTTTGGCCAGGTAACACTGCAGCACATAATGTGCAAAATGTAATCAGTCTGTGAATAACCCTATATGATCTCCAATATTCCCTACTATTTTTTTTCTTTTTATTCTGCTATCAGCCTCTTGGTATTGAAGGAAAAGAATATCCTCCCTCCAAACTTCTGAAGTGCCATGCTTCACCAAATGCCTCCAGAACTGAGTCTGAATCAAGACTAGTAATTTTGAATACATGGACCTACTATTTTGAGAATAACCTACTTTCTTTGAGTGATCATAGTGAGTAATTAAAATCTGGAGAGTAACTCTAAAATTTTCACTGCGCTTGGAACAAAACTAGATACTAAATTTTAATAGTCATACCTGATTTAAGCTATTTTTTAACAGGAGGCCTAAGGGCAGTACCATTCGCATGGGTGCTATTTAATTTCTGTAATTTAATTATTGAAAACCAAAAAGGTATATGAAGAAATACTGACCAACAGTAATTATACTTGAATTGGTAAAGTGTATTTCTAGTCTCAAAAGAGGGAAAACAGCTCATTACAACACTGTCTACCTTAAAACATTCAGAGGAGACTATTGACAATTACAGGTATGAAATAAGAGGAGTTTAAGTTTGGACATACTTTGTCTTCCTGAAAATCAGTAGTAAGTACAAATGCAGTGGTAAGTGCAATGCATACTCATATGCAGCACACAACACAGGCTTCAGCGTGGTGACACCACTCCATTAAAGCAAAGGCTTGCACACTACATTCTGCACAGCTGGGAACAGTTTCATTAGGGCAGCAGATTATAATGTAATAAAACGTTAAAAACATTAGCAATAATTCTGTTTCCACGTAAGATGGAATATAAAGATTTAAAATTGGGCCAAAAGTAGAAGTTAACTTGGCTCGAAATTTATTCTGAAAGAGGAAAAAGAATCACCCCAAGACAAGAGCAGCAAAATCTCCCCCAAGCCCAGAGCACAACTTGTGGCACACGCAGGGGTTTCTGTCTGACACATAAAGCAGGTCATTATCTCAGGCAGGGAGCACCCTCTTGTGGAAGCTGCACACAAGGACAGAAGAAATACCACTCGGGACTAAACAGAAAAATCCTTTTTCATTCAGAAGAAGCCTTCCTGGAGCTTTGTTATGCTTTTTGTCTTTAAAAAGTGCTAGATCAATCTTTCAAATCTCCAGGCAGTGGCCAGTAACCTAGAAAAGCCAACTGTCAATTCTGCCAAGGAAGTAAAATTGCAGCATGCCCAAATTTCAGTCAAGCTCAAAGAGGCTCTAGAAGATAACGATGGTCAGTGTCCTCACTGAGTGCACTGTCCATGCCAGCTGGGGAACACTCACCTATCGAACACTACACTTCAGCAGGGCAACTGTTTTGCTTCTGCAGCCAGGCTGGTTTGTGCTGACCTAGTTTGTGTTGGCATCTGCAGGTCTGTTAACTGAGAACCAGAAAATCCATCCAAGGATCCTCTGTAATCGCTGTCCTCACTTCTCTTCCACCACATCCCTTCCTTCCTACTTCTGGCACCACCAATTACTGCAAATGTAAGATCTTTCCCTATCATGACTTTCATCAGCAGCCAAAAAGCATTGGCTTAATTTTAGACGATGGCTGAAAAATAGTTTTTTATGCCCATCTCTACATAAACAAACATAAATATCCTTTCTTGACAGAGCAACAAGCAGCAGATCTAAAGAGAAGCCTTTCTGAAAGCCTCTTCCTCGGAATTCCACAAATCTTCTTGCACCAATATGGTACAATTTCCATAAAGGGACCTTAACCTGGATGGCAGTGCTCCAATCAGAAATTTAACTCCGTACATCCACATTTCTCTGGAGTAAGGGAAAAAACAGGCTCTTTCACACAACAGAAGTACTGGGGAGCACAGTGAGGAGACTCACAAAGGCCATATGTGGAGTTAATCTGCATCTGCCATCACTGGCACCAAGCTGGGACTGACCAGTTCATCCCACTTGGCCTCCCCAGTACCCTCCCATGTGCTTTCAGTTTCAGGATAACATAGTTTAAACATGGCTGCAGAGGCCCAACACAAGCCCCACATTACACATGCACTGATAAGCCTACCTGGTACAGGGGGGAA
The DNA here is from genome assembly GCA_013398275.1 of Promerops cafer. Taxonomy (NCBI): domain Eukaryota; kingdom Metazoa; phylum Chordata; class Aves; order Passeriformes; family Nectariniidae; genus Promerops; species Promerops cafer. Next base: position 52,383 of record VZSE01004911.1, on the reverse strand, counting down.
CTCAGAACTATAATGCTAAATCCCAATTTTGCACAATGCATGCATATTAGTGACACAGGTGAACACACAGTGAATGCAGGATGAGTAGAAGATAAGCAAAAATGAAATGGGGGTATAAATGACAGGAATAAAACACCTACAGAGATAGATGTGAAAGGTCAAGAGGTGGCCCAGCAGGATCATGGTCACTAGGCTCAGAAGAATAAAAATCCCAGCTGTCACCAAAATGGCAGGTGCCCGAGTCTCAACAGGAGATGCAGGAAGAAACACAAACCAGCGGTCCATGTGGTTCCTCAAAGCTGTAAAACAAAGAGAGTTGGAGTTAAGTAGATTGTCCAGGTATGAATTATCTCTAAATAAACTTTACAGTTGGAAATCCTGTTGACTCAAAAGTAGCTGCAGACCCATTGTGCACTGGAGGCCTAAGAAATCTGGTGCCTGCAGGGCTTTTAGGAAGAGCAATTAGCTCTTTAAGGAAACACGTTCCATCCAGCTGAGCAGAGATACTCTAACAGAAATATAAAATTGAAGCAGTAAGGAATGGAGTTCCTCCTCAGTGGAAGAGCTCACAGAATCCAAACCCTCATCAAGATATGCTGGCTGATTCCCAGGATGCTCATGTGAAGCACTGCAGTACCATCAAAGTGGTGGTCAGAGCGAAGCACCATGGGGTCGACGAAGAACTCCACAAAGACGTAGAAAGCAACGAGCAGCAGAATGCCCAGGCCCAGAATGGCAGACAGCACACTATTCAAAAAGAGCCTGCCAGGAAAGGAAGAGGTCTCAGTGGCTTCAATAACATCACACATACAATTCAATATCCCAGACTAAAATAAAGATAGACACAGCTATCTCAAATTACTGTCACGCTTTCTTACACTTACGATAGATACCGGTGAACAGCTTTACTTATTATTTGTTACTCTGAGGGCCTAAACTGTGACCCTTTAGTGCAACCATGGTTACAAAACAGTCAAGTATATCTAGGACAGGCAAAGAGCTCCCTGCACAAAATCTGAAGGCAGTGTAACATGGCACTCAGAAACACCACCACTTTGCTTTCCACAGGGTTTAAGTGCAGGAAAGTAAATTGAGAAGCATCAATGACAGTCTCCTTATTCTCATCTCAAACCTGGCATGGATTAGAGGTCCCTATATGCTGCTGTGACTCCTGCCAACTGGCAAGACTTGTAGGGAAAGCACATGATCTGGATGCAGGTTGTTTCAAATTGGAACAGCACCATCAGGGTTCCACTCCTACTCCAGCTTTCATAAGCACTAAGAACACCCAATTAACATCCTGTAAGCTTTTCCTAATACCAAATAATAACTCTATGTTCTCTGTTTTTACTTACAGATGTTCAGCTACAGCATTCTAACTGTAGGAATTTTATCCCTGGTTATTTGAATGTCATGGTTATGCTTGTATTTTCCATCTAGTTTCCTCACGACTGATTCTATTCAGCCAGATGATAAAAGACAAGTGGCTCTGCATGGCTAAGTGCAGACTGCACTGAGATACAGGAGAACCCTGGAAAGAGAAGCCACACTATTGATGCAGTGTTGTGCTTCCGCCACAATGCCAAGCTCTTACCAGTAATTCCTCTCTCCCACACAGTTGTTGAGCCATTTGCAGTGATGATCAAAGCCACACACACACTTGTTGCAAGTTCCACAGTGCTTTGACTTGGCACTCCTGCCAAAGAAAGGGTGGCATTAGCATGGCAGCACCAGCTCATTACTATGACTTTTCAGTGACACAAACACAGGGGGTACAGCAGCAGAGATCCTGGTAATAGTGAGTAAACCTTCTGCATCAGGAGTACTTCATCTCCCAAACTTATCTGTCACTGCTGGATGACAATCCCAAACACTACAAAATTCCCCTTTCAATGCACTGCATGATTTTTAATTTGGAGATTGTTGAATTCTTATTTGAATCCCTTCAGCAGTACTACGGAGCTTGATCTTAATGCCTGCACTCCAAGCATTTCCTGCAACTGGCCAGCATCCAGCCAGAGACAAGCAAACACACACACACACACACACACACACACACACACACACACACACACACACAACTTCCACACTGTTAGGTAAAACACCAGCACCCAGGGAACATGGCACACTACAGCCTTCTCCACACAACGTGAGCAATGAAATAAAACACAGAACCCTGTGCACATTTGACAGAAGGCCCCTACCCAACTATCTGAACCCTGCCACAGGCTGAAGCTTAACTTGCACTGTAGCAGTTGAGGGGCTCAATTTCAAATCTTACAGTCTGACATTAAGGACTAATGGTGAAATGCAATGGTGAAGAAGACAGAGCAGGAGAAAGAAAAGATACTTACACATCTACATCACAGACGTGGCAGTGATGGTTCTCAATGACATGAGCGTGCTGGTTACGGTTGAAGGTGGCCAGAGGCCCCAGATAGTTTTTTTCTCGCACGTTTGCATCCGCAGGATCAATGGAAACTGCAGTAAGATGAACAACTAAATGGTAGATAAAACACACTCCTGGGCACTGAAGTACACAGTTAAGGATTTAACACGTCTTTTAATCCTTAATACACAAATCCCACACAGATGAGAAATTTATGCCATAGAATTAGAAATTGCTACATAACTGATTGCAGCACATTAATCTGAGCTTTATTGATAGAGACGTTTGCCTTGTAATAAATATCCCTGGAAAAAGATAACTAAATCCACAGGAACATCCCTTCTCATTATGTACTACTCTGCCTTGCAGAAGTGCCCTTCCTAGCACAGAATGTCTTTAAAAGTTACCTGTACTTACCAGAATCTGACCCCAAGTACAGACTGCTGACATAGGTCCAAGTTTCTTAGTCCACACAGACTCCTTGGAAAGGAGAGTGGTTAAGGCTGTGCACATGCCCTTTCACTGGACCAGACTTTCAAGAAAAAGAAGGTCACATCAAGGAAGCAGTATTGATTACCTTGCTTTCCTTTTCCTTAGAATCCCAAGGAAGAGGAGCACACCTTTAAAGCAGGCTCCTACAAAGGATCCAGGATTTGTCATTGTTTCTATACACCCAGACGTGCACATCATTGATCATACTAAGACCTACAGAAAATAGATCCATGTAGTAAGTTAAAAAAGGAGGCCTCTGAGAGGTCCAGCTCACTGGAGCTCTGATGGCTGGTGAAGCAGATTGGGAAGGGATTTGTCTTTGACACAAGAGAGACATTAGTGCTTTATTAACTGTAAGTAAAACTTGAGGAAATATTAATCTGTTGAATTAAGAGTAACTTTAGATTGCATTACTAAGATATTTGGTAGACAAATTCACAAGGTTTGAACTGTGATAATATCAAGGATTTCAGCAAGGTAAGTAGATGTAAGACCACTGAGCTAATTCTATTAATGTCTAAATCACGAAGGTGTAAAAACTATAACAATCATAAGCAAAATCATCCCAAACACATCAAAGACTTAGAGGCATCTGTGTCAGATGTATAAATGATGTAAGTGCACACCCCATCCCTTTAGAACAAGGTCTGGTCTTGAGGAATTTCCTTCCCTGGGCACAGGTGATAGTACAGGTGGCACTGGGAGTACTGGGAGCACTGCTCCAGGCTGAATAAGCCAAGTGTCCTCAGCTGCTTCTCCTCTAGACCCTTCACTGTCTTTAGTACACTAGATGTGTACTAAACTGCTGCTCAAGACTGTGCCATAAGAGACCTCTCCTGAGGTTCACACCACACTACCTTGTCTGTCACTCCCGGATTTTCTGCTGGACACAGGAGAGTGCCCAGGGACAACATCCACTGTGAGCCATCACAAGCAACCCACCATGCAACCACGAGCATGTCAAGCTGCCTTTGACTCACCCAGTCAGCACAGAGAGGTGGGGCTGCCTTCACAACAAGGATGTTTCAGGAAGGGCTTTTTTGTATGACTTCCCTCAAACCCTGCAGCACACTTGTAGAAGAATAATATAAAACAAAGGAGTCACATAGGCAGAAGCAAGCAGCAGAAGAGCACTGGAGGCAAAGGAAGTAACCTTAATGGAGAGTGATGAAGGAGACAAGCAGAACATCAGTGACCTCGAGCGAGGATCTCAAAGCAACTGTTTTTTATAGTCAGGAGATGATCAATATGATGGCTACAGTTCAGAGAAATATTCTGGCTCAGGTGCTTTTCTCCCATGCCTTCTGTGCTACCTAACAAGCGCTGTTTGAACCCCCCAGTGCCAGTTTGTACCAGCCCACGATCTCCTCTGGATCCAAGGATACGATGTAACCAGCGGGCAGCCAGTGGCGGGGCAGGAGAGGAACCAGGATTCCAAAGCCAACCAGAGCAAAGAACAGGAACAGCAGCCAGGCAATGATCTGGAACAGGTGCAGGGGCCAGCTCCAGCCATTCCTTCGAGCGCGTTGGACCTTCACCTCAGGGACAGCTTCACCCAAATCCTCTGGAGCTATCTTATTATGAGGTTTATTGCAGATATTCATCTACAGCAATCAACAATGGAAAACAAAAAGATGTGAAACAAAAGTACTGTGACTGAGCCCTGGTGCTGAGAGAAGCTCCAAGGAGGACAAAGTTAGAGACTAAAATGATGACACATGTGAAGATAAACATCTCTGAGCTCAGAAGCAATTTCTACTTTTTTCAGTTTGTGGTAGATTATTAGATGCTGCTTTTCACTTGCCACAGGGCCAGGAGAGTTTCTAACAACAGAGAGTTGGGCTGCTCTGCTTCACAGAAAACTTGAGATAGCAGGGAGAGCAAACCAGGCAGGAGATCAGGGGCAGCATCACAAAACCAGCACAAAGGAGGTGACTCAAGGTACCTCTGCACCACTCTCACCCTTCCTTAGTAACTAAAGAGGATGTGAAATTAACGTCTAACAAGACAAACAACTTCAATTCGTCTAATTTGCGTGCACAGGAGAGTGATGAAAGAAAAGGAGGAGGTCTCTGGCTCACTTGTGGTATTTTTGATAATGGTTCCAGTGCCAGAACAATTCTACAGGGCTGGAAGAGAGCAAGCATGGCAACGTGCTGAAAGTGTGAGCAGGACAATTCCAGCTTTGGTAGGCCAACAGCCGTTCAGTCCTTGGCAAAGGGAAATGTCCTTTTGGGTCAACTGGTAGAGGAGTGCATAAGAATAGCAGAGAATATAATTTATATTCATCAGCACGGTCTTATCAACAAGTAGGCTGGAATAAAAAATTCCTAACTTCACCCTTTGAAATAATAAGCAGCATCTGGCTGCATTCATCATTTAAGTTGCTACATGGCAACTGGCTCAAAACTGATGAGAAACCATTACCAATCATGTAACCCTTTTCCCATTAGACTGTTGAAAGCTTGCTCATGCATCACTTTGAGCTACCTGTTACAAAAGCCGCATTGGGTATGCCCGGCACGCCTTTATACCCAGCTCCAGAAAACACTGAATATAAAAAACAAAGCATGGGTTTGTCACTATCAGGGTAGACAGAGAGAGAGGCACCGGGACGCAAGGGCAAGCACCAGGAGCTGGGCCGGGTGAGCGGTTTCCCGGGCAGCCACTCTGGTGAGAGCCGCGTAGACCCCTCCCGCACTCCACCACCTCCCACCCCTCACCTTCTTCCCGCAGAAGCGGTTGACAGCAGCCCCGGCCCCGCCTCATGCCCAGGCAGGGCGCGGGGCCCCCGGCTGAGGCCTCCACGGCAGCTCCCGGCGCCTCCGCGGGCCTCGGGCCGCTGGGCCCGTCGCCATGGCAACGGCTACGGCGGCGCGCAGGGGGCAAAACGCGCCGGGCGCGATCGTTCCGCCGGGACGCGGGAGGAAGGCGCGAGGCTTCGTCCTGCATCAGCCCCGGTGTGGGGTCCTCTCACACCCGGAGAAACCCTGCCTACTACACTCCCCAGCCTTCCAAGGGGCGACATTCCATACAGATGGGACTGGAGATGCCAGTGAGCCAGCAGGGGAGGCTGGTTTTGAGATAAAGCCATCCCACTCCTGGAAAATTCCATTCTCTGTTATATCAACCAGTCTTTATGGCATGAAAATGTAGTAATTTTTGTTAATATACATATATTCAGATTTACACTGTGATGTAATAAGGTTGCAGAATTTTACTGGGGAGTTTGGAATTTTACTGGAGGCTTTGCAGTGGTTTGTGCTTAAGTAAAACAAAGTAAAGGATGCGGAACTAAGGATTGCTTTATCAGCGAAGGATAAAGGATACCCCTGGACAACCAGGAAAACATAGCATCTGATGGATTTGAAACCATCCTAGAACCGTGTGGCATCAGTAATTGCAGCAAGACAGGTTCCAGGGATGCCTTGATCATGGAATCATAGACTATCCTGAGTTGGAAAGGATCCACAAGGAACATCAAGTCCAACTCCTGACCCTGCACAGGACTACCCCAAAAATCACACCATGTGTCTGAGAGCATTGTCCAAATGCTTCCTAAAGTCTGGCAGGTTTGGTGCTGCAGACATTTCATTTCAGTGCATCACCAGACAAGCAGCAAGAACACTGGGAAAACAGAATCATAGAAGCAGTCAGGTTGGAAAAGGAGTCCAACCACTAACGCAGCACTGCCGTGTTCACCACTAAACCACGTCCCCAGGCACCACATCCACACACCTTATGAGCACTTCCAGGGATGATTTCACCACTGCCTGGGCAGCCTGTCTCAGCACCTGGCCACCTTTTCCATGAAGAATTTTTCCCCAATGTCCAATTTAAACCTCTGCTGGCACAACCCGAGGCCATTTCCTCTTGTCCTATCATTTGTTACCTGGGAGAAGAACCTGACCCCTCCTAGTTCCACCCTCCTGTGAGGGAGTTATTGAGTGACAAGGTCCCCCCTGAGCCTCCTTTTCTCCAGGCTGAGCCCTCCCAGCTGCCTCATTAGCTCCTCACCAGACCTGTGCTTCAGACCTTCCCCAGCTCTGCTGCCATTCTCTGGACTCACTACAACACCTCCATGTTCTTCTTGTAGTGAACTTCACAAACTTTTATTGTCATTAGCATTCAGTGATGTGAGTGTTAGTGACTAATCCAGTTGTACCTGAAGGTTTCAAAGGTAGAAGAAAACCTGCGCAAAACCCCGTTTGTGGTGTCCATTTTGGCTGGGACACCTCATGTGCAGGGATAAATATTTACCCCGTAATTCCCTACTTTTCATCCCAGCCCGTCAGCGCAGTCGGCGCGGGCCAGCTGCGGATTTTGGTGTCGCAGCCCTGCCCGCACCTCCGCTGCCCCCGGGGAGGCTTTTCCGCCTGCTCCAGCGGAGCAGCCGTGCGGAGCCCGGCAGCGGTGGCCGTGCCGGCGGCGGGGCATAAGGAGCTCTTTATGGGCCGCCCGCGGCCCGCGCACAGCGGCTGCTTTGTGCGAGGGGCTCCGGCGCACACTCTCCTAAGAAGGGTTCTGTGTGCGGAGCGAAGGGCGTTCCGGAGGCGGCGTGTCCTTGCTCGCTGTCCCCAAAGGCCCTCGTCACCTTTTCAACCCCAGCTGCTCTCCCTGCGCAGGGGTCTGGCCATGCTGGCGGTGACAGGGGGTGCCCAAGGAGTGTGGGGCGCTGCACCCCACTTGTTCTCACAGCCCACCCTCCTCGAGATGGGTGCAGGGGGACAGCTCGAGTGCTTGGCGAGCTGGGCAGCTGCAGTTTTGACCAGCTTCTGTCAGAGGGAAGCGTTCTGGACACAAGGAAGCACAGCCCCTGTCACTCTCCGTGGTTCAGCAGCGCCAGGGAGCCCTGCTGTGCCTTCCAGGCACTGCCAAGGCAGCTGAGGACAGTCTTGGCTGTGCAGGATGTACAGGGCAGCGTGTTGTGCCTGCCCATGGCAGTGGAGTTGGCACAAGATGATCCTTTCCAACCCAAACCATTCTGTGATTCTCTGTTCAGCCCATCTCCCATTTTTATGCTGGGGGACTCTTCATCGTGGCCCCAGGAACAGCGGTGCTGGAAGGGACATGGACACTGCATGACCCTGGATGGGCTTGGTAGCTCTGCTGGCACCCCAAGTTCTGCAAGGTGACCCTACCATCAGCACAGCCACCAGCTGTCCCCAGGAGCCTTGACTCAGGAAGACAAAACATAGAGCAAGGAGGAAACCCTTCCTACAGCCACTTTTCTTTTATTAGAGATTACAAGATACAAGAAGATGAATCTGCATGCCAAGCGCTCTTGGCTCACTCTGTCTTCCCCCTCCGTGTGCCATGTGGGCAGAGAGGAAGGGGGCTGGCAGAGGCAGGCACCCCCAGGCTGGTCCTTCCATTGGCCATGGGGTTTTTCCTATAGGGACACAGTTTTTGCTGTGATGGCTATAAGAAAGCATTATGGGAGAGGGATATCTCCAGTGGGACAAAAACTGGGACCACTGAGCTGAACCTGCTCCATTCCTCCCCAGGAGAGGCCCTGGCATGGCCCCACACCTGCCTCCAAAGGGAATCAAAACACATACGGGGACACAAAGGCTGTGACCTTGAAGATGTGCTTGCCCAAGAGGACTTTGTGGGAGAACTCGCTCATCTCCAGCTCCACCTCCAGCGTGGCTGGCCCCGCCACGGGGCTGGTGAGCAGCAGCTCTCCCGTCTGCCGGTCCGAGCGCCGCACGGTGAAGACGCCCTGGCCCCGTCCGCCCGTGATGGCGAAGCGCAGGCTGTCACCCACAACGCGGGTGGTGGACATCTTGAAGAGGACACGGGGCACAGTGCGGTTGGCCTGGAGCGGCAGGTAGTGGAAGGAGATGGAGCTGGCAGCCAGGTGGCAGGCTCGGCTGTCCATGGGGCAGGGGTTCCTCTCGCACTGGCTGCCAGGAGAGAAGGGTGCCACCGCTCAGTGCCGTGGTTTGGCTCTCAGGGAGCTGCCCTCATCCTTGCACACAAGCCCAGCCTGTGCCACAGGCAGCATCTCCAGCCCTGCTGTTGGTCCTGTGGCAGAGCAACCCAAAACAGCCACATCCAAGTGTGCCCATCATCGGATCGCTGCCTCATCCCTGTTTCTGCCAGGCAAATGCCATGGCTTGCAGGGACACAGCTCTGGGTGACACTCTGAGGCTGGGACTGGGTGGGTGCCACAGTCCCAGATGAAGGCCAGGGATGGAGCCAGATGTGCCTCCTGAAGAGGAATCTGTCAGGATCAGGGATGCTTCTCTATTTCGGTGGCACAAAGCAGTTTAATCTCAAGAGTGGGATGGCTGGGACTGCTGGAAGGCAGCTGATGGCACCATATAGTTGTGCAGCAGAGGAAAATCAGCATCACTACCCCCAGGCTAGGGCTCTGAGAGGGGCCAGGATCCTGGATAAAGCCACCATGTACTGGGGTGCTCCCACCTGCACCCCCAGCATCCCAAGACCATCCGGGAGCGTGCCAAGCACACCTGAGCACCCCATGTGGCAATGTGCTACCAGTGCTGGTACTCTCCCTGCTGCCCCTGGCTGACACAATACAGCCCCCAGTGCACAAGAGGACCCATCACCCTGGGACAGGGCACGACACAGCCCGAGCCACGCACAGTAGGGTACTCACAAGGCAGAGGTCTTGACATAGCTGGTGTTGTGGCGCGGAGGGGGGCACTTGGGGCGCACGCAGCGGTGGCCCCCGAAGGTGTTGATGCAGAGGTCACCCTGGCTGCAGTTGTGCTGCTTCCCAGCACACTCATTCACGTCTGTGGTGGTGACACGGGGTGAGTGGGGCTGTCCCCACTGCACCCCTCTTCCCACAGGAGGCTCCCTGCCCTGCACCCTGGGTTCTTACCCTCACAGGCATTGCGATCAGCATGGAGCAGATACCCAGGGGGGCAGAGGCAGCGATAGGAGCCAGGGAGGTTGAGGCAGTCATGGAGGCAAATCTGTGTCTGGGGGCTGGACTGGTAGAGCTGGCATTCATCCACATCTAGGGTGGACAAAGTGGGGAATGGCCAGAGGTCCCATTGCCACCAAGCCTTGCTTCCCCACCCTCCATCATCTCATCATCTTCACTCCCCTTTTACCTTGGCACACGCCACCAGGTTGCAGCTGGAAGCCGGTGTCACAGCTGCAGCGCCGGGAGCCCGAGCGGCCCTCGGCACAGCGGGGCTGGCGGCTGAAGGAGGTGTTGCTCAGTGTCACCCAGTCTGCAGGGGACAGCAGGTGTCACATGCTGGAGCATGGGGAGATGGTGGGGGCCAAGGTTCCGGGGGGCTGCCAGGGAAGGGGGAGACAGGCGCAGCATGGCCAGGTACTGTCCCTATGAGAATCCCCATCCTCTGCAGCCCAAACCCAGGCACCTACAGGAGTAGATGGGGCTCTGGCAGCTGGGGCCTGACCAGCCTGGGGGGCAGAGGCACGTGTAGCTCTGGTTGCCATCCACACAGGTCCCGCTGTTGGCACAGGGGTTGCTGGAGCAGTCATCAATACCTAAGGAGAAGGAGCTTGTGAGCATCAGCTGGAGATGCATCCTTGCCCAACCGCGGCACCCATTGCTGCAGCCTCTGGGCAGAGCAATGGACCCCCACAGCTCAGGGTGACAGAGGAGCCCGTCAGAAGGGCAGAGCTCGTGGCACCCCAACCCTGCTCCACTTCACTTCTGCAGAAGGGTTGGGTGCCGCTCCACGTGCGGTTGTGCCGGCAGGCGCGTGTCTCCGGGCCCACCAGCCGGAAGCCGGCGTCGCAGATGAAGTGAACCTCGTGGCCCACCCGCAGGCTCCGGCCCAGCATCCGTCCATTCAGGGGCACTCCCAGCTGTGGACAGATCTCTGTGGACAGACAGACATGGGTAGGGATGGACACTGCCAGCCTGGAGCCAACCCCAGCCTGACAGGGAGCTGGGGGTCCCTTGCCCAGGCTGTTTGTGTGGGTCCAGGGATCAGAGCTGGCCTCGCGGGGATGTCACCCATGGTGGTGACCAGCCAGGATTACCGTTGCGTTTGGTGGCCGGTCTCTGGAGGCGGCTCTGGAGGATGGAAAGCTGGTGCCGGAGCTGGCGGGTACCCTGCAGGTGGGCAGCCTCCTGTGCCACCAGCAGCTTCTGCATCTGCCGCACAACGCTGAGCGCCTGCTGCCGGTTCAGGCATTCCTGGGGGACCATGGGGACACCCCAATCACCCACTGGGTTCCCCTGCCACCCTGCCACAGCCTGGGAGGACCCTTCCAAGCAGGCAGCATCTTTGGGGTTGGTTTGGATGTCCTGCCCTGGACAGAGCCCCTTCTCATCCTGGTTGGGGTCTGACCCGAGCTCCATGTCTGCTCCAGCCTCAGTCCCCACCTCCCGGTCCTGCTCAGGCACTTGGATGCTGTGGAGAAGCTGCATGCCCTGAGTGCATTTAACATCATTTCACTGCTGCAGGGGAAAAGCCCCATGACCATCCCCCTGGCCCTGGCAGCTCCACAGGTGCTGTGGCTGTGCCATACCCCCCCCTCTGGGCTGGTGTCAGGGTGCTGGGGTGTGAGAGTTGGGTGCTGAGCAGTCCACAGAGAGAGGTCTGCTGGGGGTCTGGAGGGGAGAGAATGCGGGTCCTTACCTGGGAGCTGCCAAGGGGCAGCTGCAGGATGCCCAGGGCCAGCCAGGCTGGCAGTGGGATGAGGAGCATCACGCCGGGGCTGACTACAGGCGCCGAGGGTCCTTTTCCGCGCACAGCCGCGTTCCTGCACTCGCTGGGATTTATCCGCAGCCTGTGCCCATGTGTTTGTTGGTTTTTCCCCTGCCTGAGGCCGAGCTGTAGGAAAGTTTCCCCTTGGCATTGGCTCTAGCCTCTCCCTTCCCTTCCGTTCCTTTCCCTCTCTGCACATCAGAGGCTTTGGGGCCTTTCATGTCCCAGGGCCAGCAGATCTCGGGGCCAGGCGGCGGCTGTCACGGCACTTACAGTGGTACCAGCGCTGCCGGGCTCACCACACGGCCAGCCCTGGCTCTGGGGCTCCCCAGCACGCTGAGGTGCAGGATGAGGCTAATCCCATGCACTAGCTAAGCCTGGGAAAGTCTCCTGGGAGAAAAGATGACTTTGGGGTCTGTGCGGGGGTTCTGCTCACCAGTGGGGCTGGGGCTACTGGGAAGGGCAGCCCAGGAATTTTGTGGACTCACTGGACTCAGCACAGCTTTGCTGGGGTGAGCTTAGCCCAGGCTGGAGTTCAGAGGGGAACCCCAGGGTGCTTCTGCAGCCTGGAGCTGGGGTGCAGTTGGTGTTATGGTCTGCATTAACATAAGGGTCAGGGTTAAGAGTCAGCATTAGGGCTAGGGATGAGGTTAGGATTAGGGTTAGGATAAGAGTTGGGGTTAGGGTTGGGGTTAGGATTGGAGTTGGGGTTAACATTCATGTTTTGATTAGCATTAAAGTAATTGTTAGGACTAAAGTTATGTTTTTTGTTAGGGTTAATGTTAGTGTTAGGATCAGTGCCAAGGGTTCAGATCCATATTAGCAGGAGGGTTTGCATGAGAGTTGGGGTTAGCATTAGGATTAGTGCCGGGGTTCAGGCCAGGGTCAGGTTTAGACTCAGGATGAATCTAAATGATGAAGCATTTAGAACTCGGTTTATCCTGACAGCCAGCTCAGCCCTGACAGCTGGTACGTAGGATGTCCCCAGTCCCTCCTGCCTGTGGCGTTTCAGAATCCTGAGCAGGGATGTCTGAAGCCCCCACCTCTGCCCTGTGCCAGGGGAGCATCTGGCATGGGTTCTGGGAGCTCTGTGCTGGGACAGAGCTCTTATGGTGCTGTTGAGCCCCCTGAGCAGCCTGGGCTGTGGGACCCCTGCTGGACTCCAGGTGCCTGCCAAGACGCGGCCCCCTTGGGCCCAGCATCTCTCCTGCCGCCGCCCCCCCCGGCTCTCACGTCCTCCTGCCCTGTAACCACGCTGCCCAGCTCTCCGGAGCGGGTATTTGGCTTCCTGCCTGCAGCGGTGTGTGTTACCTCCCCGGCATGTTTAATTCATGGGGCAGGAGGAAGGCTGGCAGCAGGGGCCCCCTTGCTGCCCCAGTACCAGTGCTTCCAGTCTGCCAGTGTCCCAGAGTGGGTGCCGGTTCCGACCCCTGCTCCTGCTGCCTTCGCACCCTGACCCCGGCTCGGCAGCGGGGCTGGGGCAGAGCACGGAGGGCTGACCCCGCTGCGGGACATCCCGGCGGGGCTGCAGCCCGGGGCCCCGGGAGTTGTCTGCCACATTCGCTCCAGCGAGCAACTGTTTTGACAGAGCTATTACTCACCCGTCAAGCTTTTGTTCCCGCTGCCCAGCGGTGCCTGTCTGGAGTCCTGAATAGGATCAAATCCTGCAACCAGACACACACACGCACGCAGGAGCGCGCGGCCGAGCTCGCCCCAAAGCCAGGGCTGCTGCGGGGCGGCTCGGCTCTCCCCAGTCCTCCCTCCGGAGCTTGGGGGTCTGCTCCCCCCATCCCAGGACCTACATGGAGCTCTTGGTCCTGCTGGTTTGCAGCCTCCTGGTGTGGAGGGTGGGTGCGACGAGGTCGGATGCTCCAGAAAAGGTGTCCCCGCTGGCTCCGGGAGGTAACTGGTGGAGGGGCTGCCTCTCTGGCAGCAGGGCTGGGAGGCAGCTGGTTTGGGGGATGAGTGCACCCTGAGCACCGTCCCTTTGGGCCAGACCAGACGTGTGGGGGACTGGGTGGGTGATGGGCACCCAGGGATGGCAATGGGGGCTCGGTGGGTGATAGGGGCTGAGGATGGGATGGGGCTGGGAGAAGTGGCATGGACTTGGCAATGGGATGGAGCTGGGGGGCTCTAGGACTGGTGTTGCAATGGAACCAGGGGGCTCTGGGGCTGGTAATGGGATGGAGCTAGTTATGGAATGGGGCTGGGGGTCCTGCAGCTGGTGATGGGGCTAGTGATGCGTCTTGCCCAGTGGGGTCTGGATCCTGGCAGGACAGAGGCGGGGGGCAGAGAGGGTACATTCCTGGCAGTCTCAGCCCACCCGTGCGAGACGGGGGCTCAGCAGGCTTCCCCCCCTCGGCCCCTTGCCCCTTTTGTGCTCCCAGCCCAAAAGCTCTTTCTTCTCTCCCCTCAAGTCTCCATGGAGACCCGGGTGCCTTCCCGGTATCCCCGGCTGCGGTCGGACCCTTCAGGGGGAATTCCCACGGCCCCCTGAAGGGTCCGGCCACAGGCAGGGATACGGGGAGGGCACTTGTACCCCTCAGCCCCCTTGGCCCCATCCCTATCCCCTGCTGTCCCCCCCAGCTCTCAGCACGAAGGAGACCTTCCTGGTGCTCTCACTGCACAACAAGTTGAGGAGCAAAGTGCAGCCCCCTGCTGCCAACATGCAGAAGCTGGTGAGCCCCCTTGCAGGTCCCACGTCCCCCACCTTCGATGTCACATGCACCTTGCACCCCATGCCCAGGGAGGTGGACAGCCCATGGGTGATACACAGTAGTTTGCTATCATGCTAATGAAGCAGAAGAGCTGGCTGGTGTGGGCACCCTGGGGAAGAGCATGTCACCAGCACTGCCACATCCAGGGCACACCAAAAACAGGGCTGGTCCCTTGAGGCATCTTTTTGGGTCCCCCATGGCCCTCTGGTGCCTCCTAATCACCCCACACCTGCACACACCAAGGACACAGCAGGGCTGGTTCTTTGGAGTCCTTTGTGGGGTCCCCCATTCCCCGTGATGGCCCTTGATATTCCCCAACCACCTCACACCTGAACACACCAAAAGCAGGGCTGGTCCCTAGGGGTGTCTCCCATGTCCTGTGGTGGCCCTCTGTGTCCCTCCATCGGCCCCCAGCTGCCCACACCAGGGTCAGGATTCGTCCCTAGGGGTCCCTTGCAGCAGCACCATTGTCGACCCTCTGATGTTCCCCAGTCACCTCCTGGACTGACCATCTTGGCGGTCCCCACACCCCTTGGGCTGTTCCCTGAGTGGCTCAAGCTCATCCCCGCAGGAGTGGAGCGAGGAGCTGGGGCGGCAGGCGGGGGCACGGGCAGCCAGCTGCCTGGAGGGCCCCGCTCCGCCGCCAGCCCCGCAGCTGGGCTGGAGCGAGGTCCTGCTGCCGGCGGGTGCGGGAGGCTTCGGGGCCGTGCTGGAGCTCTGGTTTGCTGAGGGACAACGCTATGACTACAGGACGGGGCGCTGCGCCGGCAATGCCACCTGCCGCCATTACACCCAGGTGGGCATGAGGGGCGTGGAGGGGCTGCTGGGGTGCAGGACCCCAGTGACAAACGCTCTCCCACAGCTGGTGTGGGCCACAGCGGGGCAGCTGGGCTGCGGCCGGCACCGCTGCCCCGGCCCCCACGGCCCCAGCGAGGCCTTCGCCTGCGCCTACTCGCCGGGGTAAGGGGCTCCGGGGTGGGGCCGGGGCGTGGTGGGTGTGGCTGAGAGGGGTGGGGCTTGGCCTGAATGGGCGGGGCTTATAGATGTGGGTGGGGTCTCAACCAGGTAGGGGCATGGGTTGACCTATGGGATGTGTGGCAGGGGAGGAGACTTTGTCCCGGTGGCCGGTGGGACTGTGCACTGAAGTGGGCGGGGATGGGTGATGTGGGTGGGGTTTGGAAATGCAAATAGAGCTGTGTTTTAGGAGCTGGAGGGTTTGGATGTTCTGGGCGGGGTTGTGTGTTGAAGTGGGCGGGGCTGAGTGCTGTGGACAGGACAGAGTGCTGGAAGCGGGTGGGGATGGGGAACGAAGGCAGGGCAGTGATTTAGAAATGGATGTGGCTTTGCAATGTGGGTGTGGGCTTGCCCCAGAAAGGGGTGTGGCTTCCAGGGGTGGGTGGGGCATCTTCCTCCAGCTGTCTGTGGGGCCAGGGGCAACTGGGAGGTGGCCGGGACGCCCATCCTACCCTACAAGCAGGGACCGTGGTGCTCCCTCTGCACCGCTGGCCTCTCTGGCTGCTTCAAGTCCTGGGACCACAGCGGCGGGCTCTGCGGTGAGTCCCCCCTGTCACCATGGCCTCTGCATGACCCTGGTGATGCTGCCTCCACCCCTGACGCCCCACTGTCACTCTGGTGTTTCCAGAGGTGCCCAGGAACCCGTGTCGCATGAGCTGCAGGAACAGGGGGCGCCTCGACATGAGCAGCTGCCAGTGCACCTGTCCCCCCGGCTACACCGGCAGGTACTGCCAAGGTGAGAGGGCACCGTGCAGCCTTCAGAGGCTTGTGCGTGGCTGCTGCAGGGCATGAGTGTGCAGGGTGGGTGCAGTGCATGCAGGCGCAGGGTCGGTGCAGGGCATGCATGGGCACGGCCGGTGCAGTGTGGGCAGCACAGCCAGCACGGGGGAGGCAGGGGCTGCCGAGCCCCCTGACAGCTAATGCAGTGCTGTGCCCACAGTGAGGTGCAGCGGGCAGTGCCTCCACGGAAGGTTCAGGAAGGAGGAGTGCTCCTGCCTCTGCGACACGGGCTACGGTGGAGCTGAGTGCGGCAGTGAGTCTGCGCCCACCTGCACTGCTGCGGGGTGGCGTCAGGGATCCACAGGCAGGAGACCCCAAAGTGGGGCAAAGGGTCCTCTGTGGGCCCATCTCTGCTGGCACAAGGACCCACCTGCTCCTGCCTGTGTCCCCAGCAAAGATCCATTTCCCCTTCCATGCCTGTGACGTGCGGATAGACAGCGACTGCTTCATGGTGTCCCCTGAAGCTGACACCTACTATGGAGCCAAAATTAAATGCCAGGTGAACTCTGGGGTGCTCCAAGCATCTCTGTGGAGCTGAAAAGTGCCACCCATTGCCTGGAGCAATGCTGGGCCATGCAGGTGGGGCAGACTCACTCCCTTCCCCACAGGAGAAAGGAGCGATGCTGGCCCAGATAAGAAACCAGAAGGTTCAGGACATCCTGGCTTTCTACCTCAGCCGCTTGGAGATGGGTAACAGGGTGACAGACACCGATTTTGAGACTGGAAACTTCTGGATTGGTAAGAGACAGCAGTAGGCAGGGTGCAGAGTGCCCGGGGTGCTGGCACACATGCCAACCCACCTCCTGCTCCCCCAGGTCTCACCTACAAGACATCCAAAGCTTCCTTCCGCTGGGATGTGGGTGAGCCATCCTCGTTCACCAGCTTCGCTTTTGGGCAGCCGGACAACCAGGGGTAAGTGGATCTAGAGGACACCAAACTCTGCATGGTGTCACTGCTGACTGGCTTCACCACCATCCTGGTGGGACACAGGTTTGGGAACTGTGTGGAGATGCAAGCATCAGCTGCCTTCAACTGGAACGACCAGCGCTGCAAGACCCGAAACCGCTACATCTGCCAGTTCGGTGAGTGAGCGGCTGGGAGCCCTCCTGTGCTTTCCTGGAGGCACCAATCCCCAGCTCTGCTGTGTCTGTCCCTTTTTGCCAGCACTGCCCAGACCTCTGTGTCTCTCCTGGGGTGGGAGGCACTGACTCTACACATGCCATTGCAGCCCAGGAACACATCGCCCTGTGGCAGTGGGACCCCTGAGCTGGTAGCCCTGGGAACCGGCCAGCGCTGGCTGCTGTGCTGAACCTGTGGCTCAGGAGGACCCTGGTGCTGTGCCAAGCCTGGACCGTGGCTCAGGAGGATCTCTGCACAGCTCACTTGTGCAGGAATGAGGGGCTGAGGGGACCCATGGCACTGGGACCTGGCAAGAAGGGGTCTGCTGTACGTTAGCATCCCTGAAACAGCATCTTCTTCTGCCCCTCACCTTCCTCTGTCACTGTCACTCTGCAACACCCTGGGCAGGAGATGTCCCTACCAACAGCCAGGTACAAAAGCATCCTCCTCCAAAATTGGCAGCTGTGCTGTGTCTGGACTGTGGTCTCAGTGTGACAAGGGGCCAAGGGGGCTCTTTGGGGGTGCAGACCTTGGCATAGCTCAGGGAGGACTGGGCTCAGCTCTGCCATCGTCCTGACCTGGGTGAGAATGCCCCAGCCTGGTGGGTTTCTCACCATGACCTGGTCCCTCATCATCTGCCTGGTCACTAATAAAGACCCTTCCTCCCTTGGGAAGAGCAGTTTGTCTCTTTTTCCTCCCCTAAGCTCACCAGACTCTCCTTAGCCACAGCCCACATCCTGCCTGCACTGGGAACCTGCAGTTTCATCTCTGGAGTGGGTTCTGGGGTTGCAGGAGCCAAGGCCAGCCTTGGCTGAACTCGTCTTCAGCATGTGGGGTTGTCTTGGAGGGATGGTGTTAGCCAAGAGCTGCTTCTTCCAGCCCCAGGATGGCCCCAAGTCACAGCACCCCCATGTGATGGGTGCAAGCCTGTGCCCCCAGCACTGGTGGGTGTCAGTGGGTGCTTTTGGAGGTGACGTGCCACTGCCCTCCTCCTTTCATAACAGCCCACTCCAGTGCTGGGCTGGAGTGAGAATTAAAATATCTTCATCCAAGGCATTTTGTGGCCTGTTGGTTGTGCACTGTCTCAGCTGAAGGCACCATCCACATCGCTGGGCTGGGCTTGGGGCCCCGGGGAAACTGGGCAAAGCCAGGGTAAAACTGAGCAGCGGCCAGGAGGGCAGGGTCCAGCAGGTGGGAGGTGGCGGGAGGATGGAGCTGGAAAGGAGCCCAGGGAGGATGAGGGTGAGGCTGGAGATCCCGAGGGCAGGGTCCAGCAGGTGGAGGAGGAGAATGGAGCTGGAAGGATGAGGATGAGGGTGAGGATGGAGATCCCGAGGGCGGGGTCCAGCAGGTGGAGGAGGAGAATGGAGCTGGAAGGATGAGGATGAGGGTGAGGATGGAGATCCCGAGGGCGGGGTCCGGCAGGTGGGAAGGGGCGGGAGGATGGAGCTGGAAGGAGCCCAGGGAAGATGAGGGTGAGGCTGACGATCCCGGGGGCAGGGTAGCCCGATCCCCGCGGTGCCGGCAGTGGTGAGGGCAGGGACGGGCAGCGGGGCTGCCACAGACCCCCGTGCGGGGCGTGGTGTCCCCTGCCGCGCCGCGGTGGTGCGGCCCGCGGCCCCCCCGCCAGGCGGTGGTAGCGCCCGGTGGCCGCGGGGCCGGAGCGGGGCCGGAGCGGGGCCGGAGCGGGGCCGGAGCGGGGCCGGAGCGGGGCCATGACGCTCTTCGGCAGCGGGGGCGCGGGCTGGAGATGTGAGTACCGGCCGGATCCGGCCCTCCACCCTCGCCGAGTGCCCCTTCCCCCGCGGCATCGGCTCTCCTCTCGCACCCCTTCCCCGGGAGATGCTCCCCCGGCACTGGGATGCTCGACAGGCACGGGCAGCTCTGACCCAGGCGGAGGTGTCCCCCTGCAGCCTTCTGGTGCCTCTAAGGCTTCCCTTCCCAGGCACGGCACCCTCTGGGGTGCCCACCAGAGCGGTTCTTGTCCCTCCCGAGGGCTGGACGACCTCCCAATATGCGGGATGCTTGGTCCTCCCCACGCCATCGACCCTGGGACAAGGATGTCCTCGCAGTGCAGGGATGTCCCCATGCCATTACCTCTCCACACCATTAGCCCCAGGACAGGAATATCCTCTCAGTACAGGAATGCCCCATTCTCTCCTAGGATGGGGATTCCTCACAGCACTGGAGTGTCCCCATGCCATTCCCTCCTAGGACAGGGATTTTTTCTAGTTCTAGGATGTCCTGATGCCATTAACTCCAGGTCAGGGATGTCCTCTCAATACTGAGATGCTTCCTTGCTAATACCCCCCCAGGATAGGAATATGCTCCAAGTACTGGGATATCCCCCCATGCATTATTCCCCCACACCATTACTCCACCAGGACAGGAATATTCTACCCTTCTGTTACTGGGGAGGGGTGGGAGCCCAGACACAGGCAGTCAACCTGGGGTGATGGTCCCCTGCCCCAGCAGGACAGTCCCCATGATGCTGGTGGCCTATGACAGGGTGTCTAGCCATGGCTGGGGTCCCTGGCTGGGGTGCTGAGGTCTCTGTCCTGCTGTCAGGGAGGAGAGTGGGTGTCTCTGCTGGGTGTGATGGGCTGGAGAGAGGGATGTCAGCAGCGGGCTCTGGCCCTGAGCAGTGAGCACAGGCATCCCTAGGGATGCTGCTGCAGCCATGGAAATGGGTGTCAGTGTTCCTGGTGCACACCGAGCACCTTCCCCAGCTCTCCCTGAGATCAGAGCCAGCCCGCAGACTTCACCACACAAGGTGGCAGCCTGGAAAGCAAACAAGTGCCTGTTTCCTTCTGCTTGGATCTTGCTTAGAAACCCTCTTCTCCGTAGGGATAGCAGGACCTTGCTCTGATGGCTGTAGGGCTTGAGGGGCCTGTGGCCAGTGGCCAGGCTCCTGGGCGGTCTAGAGTGCTCTGATGGGCTGGTATGTTCCCTGATGTGTTGAGAAGCTTCAGCATGGGGTTCCCTGATGCAATAGCATCCACAGTGTCACCCATGGAACAGCTGGTCACTCTTACTCTGGCCAAGGCTGAGTGTGCAAGAGGGAGCCCTCAACTGTCTCCTCACTCCAGTGGCCACAGAGGTTTTGGAGTGTCCCAAAATGACAAAATTAAATATATGGAGATATTCGCAAACCACAGCATTGGTGCCTCTCAAATATATATGCAGAAAATAGATTCAAGCTGGCTTTTATATGGATGTTGGCTGTGAAATCCTAAAGGGATGAAGAGCATTGCCAGGGAGGTGTGGTGTGGCAGCACCGAGCTGTGCATCCAGAGGCATCTCCACCCCACATATCATCACACGTGTCCCAGCAGCCTTCAGGAGGATGAAGCACCTGGACACAGAGCTTCCCCCATCCCCGGCACCCAGCTGCACTCACAGGCATCCTGCTGGCCTGGATAGCCCTGAAAAATAACCCAACCACCCAGCAGGAGTGATAGCAAAGGTGGATCCACCATGGTGGTGGGAAATGTCTCTGTAGGTTAATTACCTTCATCATCAGAGGTGCTTTCTGCCACCCTAATTGGAGCCTGCCCAGCTTTGGGTCCTTGGGATGGGGCACCCATGGGAAGGGATAGCTGGAGCTGTTATATTTCTGGAACAATGCTGTGCTGCTCCTGTCCTTCCCAAAAACTTAAATCTAGAGAGAACTGCCAGCCCCCTGCTCATCCTGCAGATGCCCTGCAGTGGGACATCTCCAGCCAGGAGAGAAGCATGGCTGGGAAGCTGGTGCCAGAGACATGTCTGTGTGGGGTAGGATATTGGCATCCCCTTTTCTTTCCACTGCTCATTCCCCTCCTCTCCCCTCAGATCTGGACATGGCCAGGGAGTCCAAGCCGAGCCGGGCCAGGCTGGGCCAGAAGCGGCAGCACAGCAGCAGCCTGCACCAGTGAGTGCCTGTGTGCGGGGTGGGGGCTGCACTGGGGGCTGGGGACTGTCCCACACCCGGCTCCTCTTCCTCCCCTGCTCTCTGTCACTCTCACCTCTGGCTATTCCAGATGGGAGGCACAGGTAGGGACATCCCTGCCTCATCCCAGCAGGGCTCTTGGAGCATCACCTGGTGCCAAATGGCACAGGTTCTATTTTGAGTTCTGGCCAGGCTCCTCCTGGTGTGTGTCATTAATGGGTGTGGGGATTCCCCTTCCCCATCTGAAGGCAGTGGGAGAACAAGCAGAGCCCTGTGATCTCCACACCTCCCCCAGATGTTGCCCCCCAGTAATGGCTTCGCACTGTCAGGGGGCAAGTTTAGGTTGGACATCGGGAATAAATTCTTTCCTATGAGGGTGGTGAGGCACTGGCACAGGTTGCCCAGAGAAGCCGTGGATGTCCCATCCCAAGAGGTGTTCAAGATCAGGTTGGATGGAGCTTGGAACAACCTGGTCTAGTGGAAGGTATTGTTGCTGATGGCAGGGGTTTTGAAATGAGATGAGCTTTACAACTGAAACCATTCCAGGATTCTATGATTCTGTGTCAATGTCAGTTGCAATTGTGGCCTTTAAATGCTGTTCCTCAAGGACAGACAGCTCTGCAGAGGCACACAGGGGTGGTGATGGCCCTGAGGAGGGCAGTAGGTGATGGTGGTGATGGCACAAGTGGTAAATGAAAAGCCTGTCCCCATCCCTGTGCAATTTTGGCTCCACAGCTCAGTGCATGTGTGGTGAGGAGGGGATCGGAGCTGGTCTCCTGTCTTGTTAGAGCTTTTTTGGGAATGCCCTGACTGAACTAATTGCTCTGCCCATTGCCATGGAGCTGAAGGGATGCAGCACTGGAGGGCCAGGACTGCCAGCCCCCTTGGGCACTGGAGCATGGCATCCACTGCTTTCGCTCTTCCCAGGGAAGATCTGAGCCAGGAAACTCCTTGCTGTGTCCCCAGTTGGGTGCTAGACCCCAAGACTAGCTGTGCTGCAGTGTCACCAGTTCTCTCACAGCACAGGGTGGCCTGTGGCATCCCCATCCCTTTGGGAATGGGCTCCATGCAGCATCAGCAGCCACTGCAGGGGGCACCACCGCTGTGCCCTGTGTGTGGGTTAGAACACCTTTCCCTCTGCCCATTCCCTTCTTCCCCAGGGCAAGCTGTGACCTTCCTCCCTGACCAGCAGGAGTTGGGGATGTGAAGGACTTGCTGTCCCCATCAGTGATGGAAACTGGGAAGGCAGTGAGCTTGGACCAAAAGCTCCCAAAATACACCTCAATAATTATACTCCAGATGTGAAGCAGAGGAGCAGGCGGGTCCTGGTTCCTCAGGGCTGCCAGCTCTCCCTTACCAGAAGGGCTGCCCCTGTGGGCTGTGTCCTGTGCAGATGATTCTTGAAGAAAGCAGGGTGGTATTGGGACAGGAGATGCTTCTGCCCCATGATGGGCTCCAAGCTGCCCTCTGGGCTGGGCAAGCCTGGCCTAGGCTTGGTGCCCCAGGCAGGGGAGCCCAGCTTGCCTGTGAGCCCCCCAGCAAGCCTCCAGCTCTCCCTGAGCTCCTGCATTGATCCTGTGATGACAAGTTCATCTGCAGCCAAATCTTGGGCCCTGGGGGACCTTGTCCAGGTCCCCCCATTCCTGGCAGGATGAAGGCTCCCTTCTCCAAGTGATGCTCAGATCAAGGCTTTGTCTCCCCTCGGGTTAGGCTTAATCTTATGCTCCCTGACTCTGCAAGAGCTGAAGCAGCAAAATGAGCTTCAGCATCTTTCCTCTTCCTCCTCCTCTTCCTTCTCCTTTCCCCACTCCCTGCTCCTGCTCCAGAGTGCATGATTGATTACTGGAATGCTGCTGCTCACAGTGGAAGGGATCTGCTGACAGATCTCTTCTCAATTTGGAGCCAAGCGAGCCGGCAGCATGTGCGTGGAGCCACGACCATAAAATTCAACATCAGGGCACTCTAAATGCAGGTCCTGCTGGTGCTGCCCTGGGAACTCTCACCATCCCCCTTAACACCCTTGTTTGCATCTGAGGAAGATCACTTCCAGGGCAGAGCCACCTCCTGGACCATGCTGCAGCTTGTGTGGGATCCTCCGGGATGCCTCCTGCTCCCCAGGGATGAAGGCTGGGTGGGTTTGTGCCCAGCAGTGACTGCTCCACGGTGTCTGTGGGTGACATTGTCTGCACTCTTCCCCTCCTGCAGCAGTAACTGTGACCTGGACTATGATCTCTACAGGGACGACTTCCTGTACCGGTGAGCGCAGCACCCCAGGAGCGAGATGAGCTGAGCATGTGTGGGTTTGGCACGTGACTGTCTCTGATCATGGAAAAACAGGGTGTCCCTGGGCATCTGCCCCTTGCCTTTGACAAAGGCTTGGTGGTATTTCCCCACTTGGAGCAGCTGCATCTTCCCCACGCTGGGGGCCTTGGGGAGGGGTACATGGGGCAGGGACAGCATGTGGGCAGGACAGTGCCCAGGCTGGGGGTCCTTTACTGCACAGGGACTCCAGGAGATGCTCTCTTGGCTGGCAGGGGCTGCTGCTGCACCTCTGAGGTTGTGCTCACCCCACCGTGCTCTTGTGCCCTTGCAGGGTATACGAGTACCAGAAGATCCCCCCACTCATTAACCGCATCCCAGTCAAGACCAGACGGACTCACTCGGGAGCAGGAAGCAAGAGCAGCCTGAGTCCCCAGCCTGGGATGAGGAGCAGCACCAGCTCCACGACAGGACAGACAAAGTGTAAGTGCAACAGGGCTGGGAGGAAGAGAAAACAGCTCTTGTGTCTCAGTGCATTAGAGCAGCGCTGCAGCCCAAAGGTCCCACTTGGTGCTGACCCTGTTGCTGTGAGCCCCCAGCTCCAGCAGACACAGCCTGGGCTGCACTGGTGTGCTGGCTGTTCCTTGGATCCATTCCTGTTCCCAGGATCCATTCCTGTTCCCCTAGGATGCCCAGAGGGGAGGATGATTCACAGAGGAGAATGTTTTGTGGAGGAGAATGCTCCAGAGAAGGGGAATGCTCCAGAGAGGGAGATGCTCTGGAGGTGGCTGCCCAAGATGGCATGTTGTCCTGGCTTTGGGTGGGATCCTCATGGCTCCTCTTCCAACAGTGCAAGCTGAAGAGCTGCACTCCATCAAGGGGGAGCTGAGCCAGATCAAGGCGCAGGTGGACAGTCTGCTGGAGAGCCTGGACCGCATGGGCCAGCGGAGAGAGCGTCTCACGGGTGAGGGGACCAGCTAGAGACCCTCCAACACCTGTGTGTCTGTGCCCAGCAGCTCACAGGCACACACGAGCCTGAGCCCTGAGCTGGGTTTAAGGGGAACCTCCCGGTGCGCCCAGGACATCCAGAGCTGGCTGGGCAGATTCCCCACATCCTTTTCTTTCTCTGGGCTGGCAGGGAACAGCCCCACCTTTTGGCACAAGGAAAAGGGTGAGGACAGAACTGGTGTTTGCACAGGTACCCCAAATTTCTTCTGTCTCTGCCTTTTCAGGGTCCAAGGAGAGAGAGAAGAGGGCAGAGCCAGGGACAGAGTCACCACCCCCAGTGGGAGAGGGGTCACGGGAGTCTCGGGGGAAGGAGGGGACGGGGGCTGATGGGGACAGCGACCTGCACAACATCGACAGTGCAGAGGAGAGCACAGACACAGAGGAGACGGTAAGAGGAGGGCCAGATTCTATGCCAGGCTGTTTCTCTAAAATCCACCCCTGCTTGCTGGTGAGGGAGGCCTGCAGTAGATGAAATGCTCCATTGGGGTTCCCCAAGCCATTCCAGCTGTGTGCCAGGGCTAAAGCCTTTGGCACAACGAGAACATCCCCAAGTACCCTGCAGCAACCCCCTGGGTGTGCATCACTTCGGCACCAAGGTGACAAAAAACCCCTCGGAGCAGAAATACATTTTATCAAAGGCGCTGCTCCCCCACCTGCATCCCCCAGGTGGGTGTGGGATCCCAGGTACCCCCGTGCTGGGCAGGGTGCTGAGTTTGATCCTACTGCTGGAGTGCATCGCAGGATGGCCACGCTGTGTGTTTCTCCTCACAGGTGAAAACCCACATGTCGGACCCCAAGGGGAGCCAGTAGCCGGACTGGGATGCTGTGGCCTTCCTGTGAGGACAGCCCTTCCCAGCTTGTGTTATTTCTTTTGAGGCTTCCAGGTAGTGCCACACAGGACACAAGGTGCCCGCCCTCAGCATGGCCATCCCCTGCTGTTGGCAGCCCCGTGTCCCACCCCGGGAGCTGCCAGCCAGCTCTGGTGAGAGAAGTTTTTGTGTTCCAGTGCACTTGTTTTCTTTTTCCTCCTGTTTTCAGACCTCTAGATCAGCAGAGGTGGCCTGGAGAGGGAAGGGAGCAGTAAAAAAAGTAGAAAGGACCATATTCCAAAGTAGCATCTCAGATCCCATCTGCCTTGCTGCCAGTACCACCTCAGCCACAGGATGCTGTGGAGACAGAATGCAGCCCAGGGCTCACAGCCCCATGGCACAAGTGGCATCCCAACCTTCAGACCCTGGGAACTGGTGCAGCAGGCACGGGTACAGCCCAGGATGGCTTTCAGAGTTGCTCAGCATCCCACCATACGAAGAAGGAACCATGCCAGCCAGGCTGTTGGATTTTGGGATGGTGCCATGCCTAGCTCTGATGTGACCTGCAGGACCAACACTGGGGCAATGCCAACCCAATCACTCCTGTTTGCCCCAGCTCCCAAATGCGTTTTTCTTACTGGTTTTCCACAGGCTGTTCTCAGCCAGGCATTGCACCTGTGGCAAGCAGGACTCTAGTAAAAACTTTACGAGGGCCCCTGGCCTGCACCCAAAGAGTCCTGGTCCCCCCTGTGCTCCCCAGATTTACGTTTCAGTTCCATGTCTCTCGTTTCCCAGTTGTCCTTCTCTCACTGGTAGAAACTTGTTCTGTATTTCTAATTTGCTCTGGTAAAAGAGTGTATTGTATTGGAAAGAAAAATAATTTGCATTTCTTTTCTCTGGTTATTCGACTCCAATGCAGTTTTTAACTGTTTGAAGTGCACAGTTTTGTACCCCATTTTATATGCTGCCAGACACAGCCCCCAGCTCCGAGGGCTTTACTGGATGCTGCCTTTCCTACAGCTCAACCCAGAGGCACGAGTGCAGCTCTGCCCTGTATCCCAATGGAAAATACCCAGAATATTCCCTACCAGCCCACCACAGTGCAGCTTGGCAGACAAGACCACCTGCTCCACTCCATCCCCAGGAATAATCAGACTCCAAGGAAGCACCCCGCTCCCCCTGAACTCATCAAGGACAGTGGGAGCAGAGGGGGCGACCCCGATTGTAGAAGTGCATCTTTCCAGCTCTGCCCATGGCTGGCAGAGGCCCCAGGAGGGCCATGCAGGCAGAAGATTCACCAGAAAAAATATGATTTATTATTATGAAAAAACTAACAAAACACAACTCTGCCACCCTGAAGCACTGCCTGGGCAAGAAGTCCAAGGGGTACGCAGTCCATGCCATGACGTGGCTCCTGCCTGGTGCTGCCTGCACAGATGGATATGGTGGGGAGCTTGGAGTGAGGGCTTCAACCTGGTGCTGTGACCACCCCAGGGTGAGATGTGGGGTCCTGGAGTGTCAGCAATTGCTTGGAGGGAGGTCGCGGGCAGGCTCTGGCTGCTGAGGCAGTATGGAGGCTGTTCTTCGGGGGCTTCAGCAGCGTGCAAGGGTGTTTGGGTCCCATGGTGCCAGTCAAGAATGGTGTCCTGCAATACGAGGGCTTCTCAGGTACACTCTGAGGTGCTTGGGCAGTGCGTGTGGGGGTGCAGATTCCCATGTCCTTGGGCACAGTTCTTGGGCCTCCAGCTGTGTAGGCAACATGAAGGGTCTCCAGCAGTGCAAAGGTTGGCTCATCCAGTCTCCAGCAGCATGAGGCATGGATCAGGCTGGGTCTGAGGGTTCACCAGCAGTTACAATTAAACTTAGTAAGTTTAATTAAGATTCTCAAAGTAAAATTATTTTAATCCCCAACAGTGATGTGTGGATCAGGCAGGCTCCAAGGGTCTCCAGCAGCATTGAAAGCAGCTTGAGCGGGCCCTGGGAGATGCCCCATCCCCAGGCTGGGGGACGCAGGTCTCACGGGCACTCAAGCACTGGTGGCGGCGGCGGCAGCGGCGGTGGCAGCGGCGGCGGCATCGCGGCGCTGGGCGGCCCGCAGCAGGCTCTGCCGCAGCACCGGGTACTGCCGGTGGCAGCCATCGAGGCCGAGCCGCAGGGCTTGCGCCCAGTCCTCGGACGGGCC
>VZSE01004911.1:0-24651 GCA_013398275.1 Promerops cafer | reverse complement strand
CCCTGCGCCTGGCTCAGCAGCCCGGCCCGCGCGAACAGCGGCCGCAGGGCACAGGGGTCCCGCGGTGCCGCCCCCGCGCCCTCCTCGTCCTCCTCATCCTCGGCCGCGGTCGCTGCCCACAGCGCCGGCGGCTGCGACTCCTCCGGGCCGCGCAGGCGGCGGTGATCCAGCGGCATGTTCGGCGGGACACCGTGAGCGGGCGGCGACGGGGCGGGCCCAAGCAGGAGGCGGGCAGAAGCTGTGACTGGCAGCGGGACCCCACCCCACCCCAGCCCGTCCCGCCTCCAGAGCCGGGGAGCAGAGCGCGGGACAGGGAGCCTTTATTACAGGAAAGCTGCGCAGGGGACAGACAGGGAAACAAAGGGGCCGGGTTTCCGCCCTTAGTCAGTTCTTCAGCTCCCCCAGGCGGAGCCTGGCAAAGTCCGTGGCCAGTTTCAGGGCTTCCTGCAGGCACCCCACATTCTTGCCTGTTGCCTGTGCAGAGATGTCCTTTCCACCGCCTTTGCCGTCCATCAAGCCAGAGACTTCCTGCACCCACTGGCTGGCCTTCAGGCCCTTATTTGCAGTCTCCTGGGCAGGAAAAGAAACCCAGCGATCAGCACTGAACAGCAATCGCCCCACCCCATTAAGTTCTGACTCTTCCCCTTCCCTGTTTGCAGAGCATAACCCCTCTTCCCTCACTTCAGCGGCCTGACAATAAGCCCAAGCACAAAGGCTGTGTAATGTTAGATAGTTCCTGCCTGGAGGCTGCAGCTCCTCCATGGAGGCTCAGGGAGAGGCAGCCACACAGTCTTGGCATTACCTGGGGTACTTGACACAGGCAGGTGATCCTGCCAGCTTCATTATCCACAGCAAAGAGCATAGCAGCAGTCTGGGGGGAATTAGTCTTGAAGAGCTTCAGAGATTCATTCAGGGCCTAGAAGAGAACAAAAGCATTATATGACTGCCTCCCTGCACTTGCACCCAGCCCAGCTCCAGCCCCAAGAGCACCCACAGAGACCTCAGGGATCAGGAATTGCATTAAACCAGCCAGCAGCACTCTGCCACACTCCTCCTCCCAAACATGAGCCATCTTCACATTTCTGGCAGTGTAGAAGCCTTGACAGGGGACATAAACCCTGCCTGTGTAGCCCAAGGCAAGAAGGAGAAGATGCTTTTATTTCCCCACCTTGAGGTATACAGGAATTGGCAAAATCAGCCCCAGAATAAACCTCTGCCTGAGTGTACTGGCTGGAGGGGAAAAAGCTCCTTCCAGCAGAAGGGAACAGCTGTTCCAAAGAGAGTCAAGAGGACTCAAATGCAGCATGGAGAGCCTGCAAGGGTTATCAGACACAGCAGGCAGGGAAGAACCAGGGAGACTGCCACACATTCCATTATTCCCAAGAAGACCAGCATCCCTCACTCGCACAGACAGCATGATGCAGCACAGAGCCCCAGGAGTGGGTCCTCTGGTGAGCAAAGCAGTGCTGCTCTGGGTGGATTGGGAACATGCAGCTCCCCGGGCCACCAGCATTGCCATCCCATGGGATGCACCCTTCTGCCAGGGAAAATGATGCAACAGCACCCAGTGGGAGCAGAAGCTTGGGTATCATGGTGATGCTGGTGGCCAAAGAGAGTGAGCAGGATCAGCTCCAAGACTCTTGGAGAGGAAATTTTAACAGGGGGTTAAGCCCAGAGCGGTCTAAGCCCAGGCACAACCAGCTCCCACTGCGTGGCACTTACTTAATAAGGGCTCAGCACACTGAGCACTTATTGTGACACAACACACACAGAGCATTCACTCCCACAGAAATCACTTGGAGAAAAACGTGTGTGTGGAGGAGGGAAAAAGGAAATTCAGCCCTGGGAGGGAAGGAGCAGATTCAGCCCAGGCCAGGGAAGAACTTGAACCCGGATGAGCAGACAGTGCTGGGGGCAGCTCTCAGCCTGGCCCTGTCCACACACTGAGCCCAGGACACCACTCCCAGAGCTGACCTGCAGGGGCCACAAGCATCACGACTTTCATGGCTCAGCAGAGCTGCTGTTCTCAGTCACTTAAGTGCATTTCAGAGTCGTGACTGCTGCAGGATGAGTCTTACCTGGGACACAATGGGATTTCTGCTGGGCTCTCTATCTACTACCATGTCTGGAAACTCAGCAAGTGGTCAAACCCCCACCACCCCTGCAAGCCCATATGCCAGTCCAGGAGGTGGGACACAAGAGAATATCCCAGTGGTCCCCTCCCCTTCTCAGGGATGGCAGGTGGCAAGAGGGACAGCTCTGTAGCACTGAACTGCCTCCCTGACTGACGAAAGACCACCCAGCTGCTCCTCAGACAGAAGGAAGGTTGCTGAGGACAGATCAGACTTTCCCATACCTTTGCTGAGGCTCCATTTTCCATTTCCATGATGACCCATGGCTGGTTAGGGTGACTCTCAATAACTTGCTTGGTCTTCTCCAGTACCTGAGGACAACAGAGGTCAGCCACTAGACCATCCACACTGTGTGTGGACACAAGAACCACCTGGGTAGAGCAGGGACAGAAGTCCCCAAGAAGACCCAAACACACCCACAGCCCAGCCTGGAGCAGCCTCACACTGTGAAGCCAGGAGGAATATATTCTGACAGGCAGGTATGTGGCCTGCAAGACAGCAAGCTGTGCTGATTCCTCCTCCAGAAAACTCCAGTGGCATCCAGGAGGAAGCCTGCACCCAGGGGCACTGTTAGGGCAGGAACAGGCTGCCATGCTTCAACCCAGGGAACAGGCACGGAGGTAATTCTGCTTCAGGAGGCAGCAGGAGAAGCTGGAAGGCTGAGCAGTGTGAGAGGCACTCCCACACATCAATTCTCTTCCATCCTGGACACTAACAGAGCTCCCAAAGGAGCACCCCATAGCACTCCCACACTGTCCTTTATTCCACCCCATGGCTCACTCTTTTCTGGATGTCAGCTTTGCTTGCTCGGTCCAGGTCATCCATGACCTTCTTTAGTGCTTTAACAGCCTCTCTCAGTTCATCTTTCTGCCACTGTGGGATAACAGCAGTGGCCAGTGTCTGCAAAAGAGGAGCAGGTAGAGAAGGTTAAAGGTGCAATCACGGCAGGAGATAAAGCACCTCATGAACTCTGCCTCAGCTGGCAGAGCCCAGTAAGCTCTACTCCTCTCCCAGTACCAATGACCTGAGGAAACAGGTGCTGGCTGCAGCACCCATGGGATGCAGGACTGTTGGACAGGAGCAGGAAGGTGAACTCAGGCCTCATTAACACAACCCAGTTCTTGCAATCAAGGTCCCATTCACCTTGGGGAGGCAGAGCACTGCTACCATCCTCACCTCACTGAGATCCGTGATCTCCTTCTGCACATCTTTGTTGGGAGCTGTCTGGACCTTCACCTTGGCCTCCAGGGCTGACAGCAGTTTCTTGAGGCTGTCGACTTTCCTGAGGGCCTAGGAGAATACAATCTGAGTTAAATCAAGCTGGAAGATCGAGCAAGCTGGGCTTTTGGTTACCCCATAGTGCGAATAGGTGAGGACTGCTGGAATGCCCCAGGATGGAGCTTAGTAACACTTGGGAAGCCACAGGGCCAAAGCAGGCAGCACCTGACCAGAACCAGGGTGTGATGCTGTCACATAGGCCCCAGGTCTCTTTTCTTTGCCAGGATTGCCAAGAAACCCCCAAAAGAGAAATCATCTCCCCCATGAAACCCCTTTCTCCCACTTTAGGAAGCACCAGCCCACATCCAAAGTCATTGCCTCCTGCAGCAGAGGACTGGATTCTCAGACCTCACCACTCTCCTGCCGGCCTTGCCAGCTGCTGAGAGCTCTACATTGGCAGCCATTCTGAAAAGCAACCTGAGCTAACCCTTGAGCCATCCCACACACCCACCCAGGTTTCACTGCCACAACACCTACAGCTGAGACTTCCCCCCCTCTTCTCTGCTCTGACTGTAGTACAGCAAGGGTCTCCAGCACAGTCTTTGCCAACAGCAGCACCCTCTTCCATGAGTTCCTCAGAGGATATTGTGCAAATTTGAACAAAAGGAACTTTTGCACAGGGTTAATAGGTGGAATTTCACAGAGGATCTCTCCTGTCTACCCTTACCTTCCGAGCTTCAGCCCCGGTGACTGCAACTATCCTCCGAATGCCTTTAGCAATTGCTTCTTCTGAAACAATCACAAAGGGGCCAGCATGGCTGGAGTTCTGCAAGTGCCTTTGGAAAGAACCCAGACAGACCCACAAGAGAGAGTTAGAAGTCCACCTCTCATCTCAGCAAGAATCATCACAGAAATAAGACAACCATCCTGCCAGGGAAATGCAGCAGTGTGGGGACAGGCAGAAAAAACAATCTGCTAAAAGCAAATGAGTGAGGAAAGGGTGGTAAGACCTGTGCTCGCAGCACTGCCAGAGACCCTGTGTGAGGGCAGGGGCAATACAGTCAGTTTCCTGCCTGCAAAAGGTAATTTTAAAGACTGATTGACTCAGGACTGGGAATGCAAAGGCACATCATCACCACCACCTCCATCTCTGCCCTGGCTCTGCCCAGTGTATGCTCATGGCACTCCCAGGAGCTCAAGCTCCACAGGAACTCCTTTTCAGCCACCCTGCCGCCTTCCCCGGCCTCTCCAGATACTCACGTCCCTCCGCAGAACTCAATAGAGGTGATGGAGCCCCCAGGGCCAGAGGGGTCAGCCAGCAGCTCCTCCACAGGGATGCCAATGGAAACCACACGGACAGGATCGGGGTAGGTCTCATCAAAAACTGCCCGAAGTCCTTGGATAGCTTTGGCTGCTGCGAGAGGGCAGTCCTTGGCATACACAGTCTGCAGAGGACAGCAAAGGGATGCGGGTAAGAGCCAGTCCTGTCAGCTGTGACTGAGGGCCCACATTCCCAGGAAATTTCTTCCTCTGAAAGATCCTAGAAGTGAAGTCTTGTGCCTTACCTGAGCTGGGGTTTGTTGAGCTACAAGAATCACAAGTTATTAAAAGACATCTCATCTTCAAAACTCCCAATACCACCTGCTCAGACTCCCTCTGTGCTACTGCACATGGAAATGGTTCCAAGCACAGATTCCAGGGTCCTTCAGGGTCAGCTCTGACACTTGGCACCAGACAGAGCAACTCTCTTGCCATTGTGAACACATCACTGGGTTGTCTGGTTGTATGCTGTAAATCCAGCCAGGCCTGCAAAACTATTCTGCCAAACTTCCTGGCTCTTGCAGCTGATGTGACACTACTGCAGGCATGGGAACATTTCAACCCTAGAGAGGGCCTGAAACCAATGAACAGAACAATCCATATGGAGTTTTCCCACACAAAACCCTCAAAGGTGATGGCAATCTGTGCACAGTACTGCATCAGTAGCTCAGAATCCTCCTGTGCATGCCAAACTCCCAGCATCCCAGATCATCCAAAACGTGGACTCTAGGTATACAATGTGTCAGCCATACTCACCTTTGACTCCTCGATCATCTGGTTGGCAATCCCTTCAACTTCCTTGATTTCCTGTGTGGACAGGGCTCCCTTGGCTGTGAAGTCGAAGCGCAGCCTGTCCGGTGCCACCAGGGAGCCCCTCTGGTCAGCCTCCCCCAGCACCGAGCGCAGGGCGAAGTTGAGGATGTGGGTGGCCGTGTGGTTGCTCATGACCGGCCTCCGCCTGGCCTGAGGGGGGAAGCCACTGTTAGATGGAGTCCCACACCCCAGAGCCACAACCACCTCCAGCAGCTGAAGGGGAGGTTAATGCCCTGCTCCAACAGAATCCTAAACTAGCTCAGGACACCAGAAACAACTGATCACACTTGCTGCCTTGGAGCTCCAGCTACAGGAACAGGTGTTCCCCACAAAATCTGTGCACGGCTTTTTTCCTGGAAGTTCCCTTGCTCGGCCTGTGTGGAAAGAGGCCAAGGACAGACCAGGACACAGATAACTGAGATAAGTAATCTCTGTTCCTCAGCAGGGAAAAGCACTCCAAGATGGAAGCCCTCCCTCTTCCTCTAATGGTGCTGCCTCTATAGGGAAGGGAAATGCATCAGGCTGACTGTGCTCAACCCAGCACTCATTCAGCAAGCTGAGACCACAGGAGCAATGTTTGCAGTGGAGCAGACAGCCCAGGCTCTCTGCTGTTGTCCCCACACTGCGGAGCACCACACATGTTCTCCCTACAAGTCATGACCCAAAATGTGTTTCTGCCTGTGACCAGCAAACCCGGCAAGAGTGGTTCTGAGCTAGCTGAGCATTATCTGCCTTGTAGTAAGAGAAAGCCAGGTGTGAAGCAGGAGAGATTTGGAGTCAGCCAGATACTTGATCAGGTACCGCAGGGAGACTTGGAGTCAGCCAGATATTTGATCAGGTACCTCAGAGTGGCACTGATGAAAAGAAATGACACAAAATCCAGAGAAAAGAGACAGGCCCGTGTGTTACACCATGTTTTAACTCACCTCATCAATAGCCAGGTGAACCTGATCTCCTACTTTCAAGCTCCCATACAGAGTTCCTATGTGGAGAACGTAGCCTCCTCGGACCTGAACATTCTTCACAGTGAATTCTGTTTTCTGTACAAAGAGGGAAACGCCCCATGTGAGCAGGGTGAGAGGCCAAGGGTCTGAGCCAGAGGTCTGAGCTGCAACTGGAAAGGTCCCAGCTGAGAGCCAGAGTGGTGTGTGTGCTGGAGAAAGCTCAGTGTCCCCAGGCACAGCACACAGCAAAGCGGAGAAGTGAATGAAGGTGGGGCACAGTTATGGGGCACAGAAAGAGCTCCCCACCTCAGCTCCCCATCTTGGCTTGAGAGCACTGCCCTTGGGCTTGGCAATCCCAGCACCACCACCACAGGCACCCACATTCTGGTGACAGCAGCACAGAATTGAGCTCCTCAAGGAGCAAAGGGAACAAAATTCCAGCACATCCATGCCATGCTGCACCCCCAGAAAGAAACCCTGTGCACTGTGTGACATCTGACATGGATGGGAAATTGCTGGAGCTTGCTCTGCCCCTTCTCCCCTCTGCCCAGGCCCCGAGTCAGACTGAGTCTAGCAAAAGGCTCCCAGGCCAACTCACATCCTCCCTGCTGTCGTCATCCTTGACCATGTAGCCCTGGTCATAGATCTGCCCACCCTGCTCGGCGTAGAAGCAGGTCCGGTCCAGCACTATGCCACATTCCTGGCCAGTGGATACCTCCTCCACAAACCTCTTCTCCCTGCGGATGGCTTTCACTGTGGCCACGAGGCTCCCGAAATCTGCCACCGGGATGACAGGCAGTGTCAGTGAAACAGGGAAACCTTGTAGACACCACATGGGAGCAGAATGTCATAGCAACACCTCCCAGTTATTGCAGGAGCTCATGGAAGCAAACACATTTGCAGGGGATAAGGAGAGAGGAGTAAGGCAACAGTTAGTTGGAAATGTCATTTAGTGCCCTCCAGGGCAGGGACTGTGACTGCCTTCCACACCTATGCAGCAAAAGTCAGCAGCACACATGGCTATGAGCCTGCAGCCTCCTGAATCTCCATCAAGTCAAAAAACTAGCAGAAGAGCCAGAGCGAGCAAGCCAAGGACCCTCCAACAGGCCAAGCAGAAACTGCAGTCTCCTGCAGCACTGCCAAAGGAGCAGCTGAGAAACACATAGGAGGATGGAGACATAGAGCTGCAGGAACAGGAATTCCCTTTATTTGTCAAGAGCAGTACAATAGCCCCTGAACAGTCTGTCCTTTCTCTGCTCAATTAGTAACAAGCAGACTATTCACCTGCACAGCCTTCCACTTCCAACTCCATGTCCCAGGAAAGAGGAGCCCAGAGGCACATGCCAGGGAAGGTTTAGTAGCAGAATATGACTGTGAGAAGGTTTTTTCATACCATAGGTACCGCTCGGATCTGAAGCATAGTTGTATTTTGGTGAGTCATCTGTCACCTCCAGCCCTTGGCCTCTTAGCTCTTCAATGGCATAGATGTCCAGCATGAGGAGATCTTCCCCTCCAGAGCCCTTGCCCTGGGATTTGAGCTGCCAATGAACAAGGTTTGAGAAATGACCTGCCAAATACCAAGGTTTAAGAAACACTGATGCATGCCAGCCTAGTTGCACATCTCACTCACATCCCTCAGCACTCCCTGATTTAGAGCTCTGCCCTGGGAAGCTGTGTGCCAGCACCTGGAGTGTGCCAATTTTTCTGGCTTCAGAGCAGCCAGTTCCAGCATGCGGACCAAGCGGGCCTGAGCCCAATAAGGACAAGGCGAGTACCCAGCTGGTCAATGCCACTCCCTGCTGCTGCAGCAAACACACTGGGAAATGCACCCAAGGTGCAGGCCTGCCTGGATACCGATCCTTGGACAGGGAATAACTTCCCTAAACAGAACAGGACAGCAGAAGTGCTCCCAGCACTCCGCTATCTCTGTCTGAAGGCTGAGCTCAAGGTTCCAAGCTTTGCTAGTGAGCAAAACCAAGCCCAGCTGTACAGACAGGACATGTCCCCCAGCACCTGCAGTTCTCCTGGCTTTTCCCATGGGACAAACCATGGGGCATATGCGGTGTGAGCAGACTCAGTGAGAAAGGAGCAACTCATGACTGCAAACTGAAAGGAAGGGAATTCTACCTGCCCACTCATGAAATAGCTTCCCCTGGAGCTATTACCCACCTGAGCATTTTTCCGCTCTTCTTCAAAGCCCTCCATGTCTACAACAAGGCCCTTCTCCTCTGCAATCAGCCCAGTCAGATCCGCAGGGAAACCATAGGTGTCATACAGCAGCCAGGCAGTGTCACCTGCAGAGAAAGGGCAAAGCTGTCAACTCTCAGGTTCCATGAGACTCCGCTCCCTTCCCTGCTCCCCCACCGGCTCTGAGCTGTGGCAGGACAGTGAACAGGTCTGGAGAATGTGAACATCCAAAAGGCTCCTCCCTGAGAGCACAGAGATGTGTGTCTGGGCAGCTCAGAAACCTCAGCAAGTGAACACATGCCAGAGGAGAGACGAGTGGTTCAGCTCTAAGAGATGTCTTCTAACTCCAACTTTGTCCCTTCACCACTTTCCAGCACCTCTGATGTTCCCACTCTTTCCCTTCCCCCAACTTCCTAAGCCCTTATGTGATCCTGGATAATAAATGCCTTTTGCTGCATCCAGACAGAAGTCACAGCCTTACCAGGAATGACTTTACTGTCCCCAAGGCTCTGGATCTTCCTGTCCAGGATGCGACGGCCTCTGCTCAGTGTTTTCAGGAACTGATCCTCTTCTTCATTGATAATGTCCTTTACCATATCTGGGTCCTTCTTCAGCTCAGGAAAGGCATCTCCCTGCAGACCCAAGAGGAGGAGCCCCTCAACATAGAGATCTGCACACCTCAGCAGAGGAAGTCTTCAGTAGATACAGTGGAATAGAACTTACCAGTGACTGCACCACCACATCAACCAGAGTAGCAAAGAAACCCTTGGGGGCATTGAGCTTCTCATGGGAGTAGCGCACAGCCCGTCGGAGAATCCGCCTCAGCACATACCTAGGGAACAGCAGAGCCCCCCATGCAAATGTTATACATCTGAGTTGTACTCAGGGGCTCCACCAGCATCCACCTACCAGCACCCCCTCCCAGGACCAAGAGCACAGGGTTTTCTCCTCTCGATTTCCCTCAAGCAGCTGCTCATGGCAGCAGCAATGCACAGGTGAGGTGCTAGGCCCCAGCTCCATGATCCACATTCACTGTGTGCTTATGGAGTCCACTGGCACCTGCAGCACAGCCCCCCAGCCCCAAATTCCCTGTTTTTTCAACAGCAACACTGCACCAAGCCAGGCTTTGTGCCTTTCTACCCACAGTCATCCTATCTGGGGGCTGGCACAGCAGCAATGGTGCTCACAAGAACCTTCAGACTCATGTATCACAGCCTTTTGTGTGAACCTTACTACAGCGATTCAAGCATCAAATATCCCAAGCAGACACTCTGCTACCCACCGCTTTAATGATGAACCCAAAGAGATCCCAGAGAGACAGAAGATCCCAGAGCCTTGAGGGAAACCTTGCAGAACAAAATGGGAGTGGTGACAAAGCAGCAGCTCCTTCTTACCCTCTGCCAGTGTTGTCAGGCCTGCCCCCGTCCGAGAGGGCCAGGGTGATGGTCCGTGCGTGGTCAGCCAGCACACGGTAGGCCATGTCTATTCCATCAGCGTCCTCGGCCCCGACCTGCCCCAGGTACGGCCTGGCACCTGTGCCCTTTGCAGAGGAGAAGGCAGTGGGCAGAGGGTACAATTACTGACAGGGGCACCATGGCAGAATTACAGGGAAGGGCCTCAGAAGCCAAGCTCACCCCACCGCCCACAGCCACAGAGGAGAATATTCCTCTTGAAAAGAGGTGACTCAGTGAACCTAGGGAAGGCACAGAGCTGTGGGCTCTGCATAGTGCCACGGCCCACATTTCAATGGCCAAAAGCTCTCCAGACCAGAGGGAAGAAAATCCAATTTATCCCATCATTAAGAGCCCAAGAGAGAGGAAGCGGGAGAGAATACAGGGAAATCATCTGTTTTGCACATTGGCTCAAGGACTCCAACCTGGCATAACCTGCCCAGACAAGAAACCTTTCAATTTCTGTCACACAGGAGATGGTCCCAGCTTTCCTCTTTTAGGACATTTTTATCCATACCCTAGGGAAAGATACTGCTGTAACCATGCACTGCTTGCACAAGGTGCAAACCTCCCACCACAGGCACAGTCCATCCAGCCAGGCTCCCAGAACATGGCAGGAAGGCAGACGAGGACACAGGGGCTGTGTCTAGCCAGCAGACTTAACACTGAAAAAAGGCAGCTCTCCAATCCTAACTCTGGAGCTTGGCACCTCATTCCTCAGAGGTAGCAGGAGCCTGGGCTCTTCTTCCTGCATTTTATCCAGCATGATCTATAGCCAGGAAGCTCTGCCTCCTCCACGGAGGAAAAAAAAGTCTTGGACCTGTACACAGAACTCCCAGCATGGGTAACGTGGTCCCCACCCAGGACAATGCAGCAACAGCACACAGGTTCTGCCAGTGACTGTCGTGGTTTATGGCAAAGCACTCCTGGCTAAGGGAATTTTCTACAGATCAGCATGTTCCAGGTGTGAGACTGAAGGACAAATTGATTCTGGGTCAGCAGTACCACGTGCTCCCTAGCACGTGGCAAAAAGATGGCAGTTGGCCATGTAGGACTGCAGAGCATCTCGCACTGGGAGAGGACCAAGGAGTGTCCATCAGGACAGTTCACAGAAACTGGGAAAGCTGCACCACTCACTGTCTTGTTTTCCCCTGGAAACACGTCCCATGGCAGCAATTACTGTGCCAGCCTGGGCTCCTATCCTCAGCAAAGTGCAAATGTGTGGGGCTCACAGCAGCTGGGAAAGCAGAGCCCACCCTGTCCAACCCATCCCATACATCTCCCCAGGAATTCAGGGAATGGATGCAGCTAGGTCAGGCTTCAGTTCATACCTTTTGGATGGCTTCAAAGTAAGGAAGGAAAAGGTCAGTGTCATAGTTGGACATCTTGTTCTGCAGCACAGAAACCAGTCTCTCCAGGCCCATCCCAGTATCAATACTTTTCTTAGGAAGGGGTTTCAGAGTCCCATCAGCTTCCCTGCCAAAGAAAGGTGAGATGTTATGGACGGAGGCTCTGCAGGGGGAACCCCATTTCTTTCTTCATCTCCATAAGATTTAGCTCCATCAGATTTGTGACACAGGCCCATACACAAGCCACACAAATGACAACCTTGATAAAATATAGTTTACAAGACCCTCAGCAACAACTTAGACCCAGAGCAGACAACAACTTATTCCCTACTGAACTCCTGGCAGATAAACAGAGAAAATATTCTCAGTTTGTCCCAAAAGCAGCGTGACCAACCCATTCTGTACCAGTAGGTAAGGGGACAGAGCATCACAAAGTGCTCAGCTGCTGGGTACTGGGAACAGCGAGTAAGCCATGGGCAGTTGAAAGGATGCACAGCCCAAGCAGCCTCCCAATTTGAGCTGGAGCAACCTGGCTCACCTGGAAGCAGGTCTGGCTCACCTATTGAACTGTATGAACACCAGGTTCCAGATCTCCAGAACGTTGGGGTCATCCTGATTGACCAGGTGTGAAGCATCTCTGTCCCCGATCCGGTCATAGTGGATCTCGCTGCAAGGGCCACAGGGGCCAGTGTCTCCCATTTCCCAGAAATTATCTTTCATACTGCCAGGCAGAATCCTGCCCTCAGCCAGCCTGTAAGAAGAAATTTATTGAACAACAGAGACTAAGTAAAAAGACTGAAGGCTATGCCAGAGAAACCACAGCTCACTAATTCCCTTGATGTGCTGATGAATTCTTAGTGTCTTGAGACAGATCAATCCAGAGCCTAACGCTCAGGATCTCTGTGGAGGGGATCAAGTGAACACTGGCACCTGGCAGTCATCCCAGGTGGAGACAGAGACTTACAAAACACCTCAGTAAAGCCATCAGCAAGAAGACACTGATGGGATGAAGAACCTCTCCTGTGAGAAAAGGCTTAGAAAATTTGGATTGTTCAGCATGGAGAAGAGAAGGCCCTGGGATTACCTTGTTGTGGCCTTTCAGTACCTAAAGAGGACTACAAGAAATCTGGAGAGGAACTGTTCAGAAGGGCATGGAGTGATAGGAAAAGGGCTTTAAACTAACAGAGCGCAGATGCATATTACATATATAAATAAATTCTTCCCTGTAAGCATGGTGAGGCAGTGGAACAGGCTGCCCAGAGAAGCTGTGTCTGCCCCATCCCTGGAAGTATTCAAGGGCTTGGAATAAGATGAGCTGTAAGGTCACTTCCAACCCAAAACATTCTACAGTTCTGTGATTCCATGATCTTCTCAAATGCTGTCAGTGGCAGCACACTGGGCAGGACATCCCATCCACCTGACCAAGCAGGACTCTTAAGCTTACACAAGAGATTTTGAAACCAGAGCTCTCATATCTTTTATCTAATATCAGTACTTCCCTTTGGTTTGGAAGCTCCACCACCCTGCAAATGTTATTTGTGACACTTCAATTTTGTTAAAGTCTCCTGTTATATGTGTTCTGCCACATAATACAGGCCCTCATTGAGTCATAGAAACATTTAGGTTGGAAGAGACCTTTCAGATCATCAAGTCCAACCGTTACTCCAATACTGCCAAACTCACCACTAAACCATGCCCCAAAGTGCCACAGTTACACAGCTTTAAAATCCCTCCAGGAATGGTGACTCCACCATTGCTCTGAGCAACCTGTTCTGTTCTGCTTCTGTGAAGAGTTTTTTCCTAATATCCAAGCCAAATAAATTGCTCATCAAAACATGCATCCTCCTCAGTGAAAGGCCTTACCCCAAATCCAACCAGATCTGCTTGCACTCCAGGTCTGGTTGTAATCCTGCAGCCTCATTTCCACCAAAGTAAGTGACATAGAGTCTTTCAGCAGGGATGCCAAACTCCTTGGTGAGAAGTTCCAGTGCCAGTTTACAAGCAAGTTCCTGCAGAAGGAAACATGAGGTCAGAAAGTGAATGCAAAGACAGCTTCTCTTCAACATCCAAAGTACTGGCTACTTAGCAGCAGCTGAAAACTTTGACTTTTGACAAAAGAAAGAGAAAAGTTAATACATGCAGTGAAGAGGGCATAAGAAACATCTCATATGACTGTCTTGATACAGCCGTGTTAACTCCTGGCATGTTCACTGCCTCCAAAAAGCCTTTTAATTCTGACTTTCAATACTACACTAGCAAGAAGCTTGGGAAAGGAAATCATTATTGTATGGTCACTCCTGTTTGAAGG
This sequence comes from Promerops cafer, assembly GCA_013398275.1. Taxonomy (NCBI): domain Eukaryota; kingdom Metazoa; phylum Chordata; class Aves; order Passeriformes; family Nectariniidae; genus Promerops; species Promerops cafer. Next base: position 10,929 of record VZSE01004911.1, on the reverse strand, counting down.
TCAGTCATAGCTGCATAGCACATTAGTCCCCACATCTCCAGGACAGCCACTAAAATCTCCACCTGAAGACTCCGAACTAGCAGAGTTAATTTAATCAGCTTTGTAAACCTTAAGTAATTAATCTTGACTCATTCTGCAGGGTTGGGGCAGCTTCCAAGCTCATTTATTCCAAAAGAGCCACATGCACCTCTGTGCCAACATATTCTCCTTCCTCCTGGCAACTGCTCGGCTGAGCTTACAGAGACGGACAAATCTGCTCAAGAGGTTCAGAGCTGCACCCAGACTGTTTTACCTTGAAATAATCCCCAAAGGACCAGGACCCCAACATCTCAAAGAAGGTGTGGTGGTACACATCTTTCCCCACGTCATCCAGGTCGTTGTGCTTGCCCCCTGCTCGGATGCACTTCTGAGTGTTGGTGGCTCTGTTCAGTTTAGCGAGCGGGTGTGAGGGGTCGATGGTATTGAGGAAGATGGGTTTGAACTGCAAGGAGAGAAAAAAGGGCAAGTGAACTGCTAGAAAAGCTGAGAAATTGAGAAAAGCACTCAGAACCTGTTTTCAAATGTTGCAAGCAACAGCAAGGCAGTAAGTGTCATGATATCACTAGACTGAACATACCCAAAGCACCCTTCAGAAACAAACCTGCTGCTCCTGTCCACGAGGAAGCTGCCTAGAACTCAGCACTCACACACACACAGGTGTTCCTAGAGCCCACCAAAGCCTAGGCCTTCCAAAGGGACTGAAAGCTGTCAGATTCCCAGCTGCCAAAAAACAAAAAACTGGGTGCTGATCTGCAGCAGAGCCCTTGCAGCATCCCAGTCTCAACCTCTCTTCAAAGACACTGTTAGTCATTTGTGCCAGGACTGCTGTGCTACCAAGGGTCAAGGAAAAGAGACTGGCAAAGCTCTCACCACAGGAACTTCTTCCAGTACTCTTACCAATTTTGTGAGAGCACAGAGGACTCCAGAGGACACACCAACCATCCCTCTGTGACCAGAAGGAAGGTGGAGTAAACAATAATTTTCCCAACAGCTCTGCAAACAGCTTCACATGTTCCAACAGGATACATTCATAGGACTGCAGTGCCAGGGTGGGAATCGTACCTGATTCATACCAGCATTGGCAAAGAGCAGTGTGGGGTCATCCAGGGGGATTGTAGAAGATGAGTGCACATAGGTGTGCTTGTTTTCCCTGAAGAAGTCTATGAACCGTTGCCGGATCTGGCTGGCAGTGAGCGGGGTCTCCATCTGGAAGCTGGAAGTTGCCACTGTCCAAAGAAAGTGGCAGGAAAGTGGCAAAACCTTGGTGCAGTCTGAACAAACAACAACAAACAACGCTCTGATGTGTTGCCAGCTCAAGATGAACATCAGGATCATTGTCTCCAACTCCTGGAAGGGTCTCCCCACATTGTTAAGTACTCACTGACACTTCTGTTCAACCATCAATCTGCCCCAAATAGTGGTGGCTCAATCTGAAATTTCCTCTCCCCCAAACTCTCTGATTTCTGGGGCTCTACCTCAAGTTACCTGTTCTTTGAAAACACATAGCTATAAAATATCAAATTCACAAGGATACTAAACTTAGTAGGTTTTGTTTGCCTTGCTGGGGACAGAGGGACTGCCAAGTCACCAAAGCATTCAATGCACAGTGAGGAAACATCATTACAGACTTGCAGTGTTTAAGGGGGCTTATAAAAATGATGGATAGCAACTTTTTACATGGGCAGATAATGATGACAAGGGGGAACAGATTTAAACTGGAAAGGAGAGATTTAGGTTAGACATCAGGAAGAAATTCTTCCCTGCATGGGTGGTGAAGACCTGGCATAGGCTGCCAGGAGAAGATGTGGCTTCCCCATCCTTGGAAGTGTTCAAGGCCAGGCTGGATGGGGCTTGAAGCAGCACTGTGTAGTGGAAGGTGTCCCTGCCTATGGCAGGGGTGTAAGAACCAGGTGGGCTTTAAGGTACCTTCCAATCCAAACCCTTCTTTGATTCAATGACTAAATCATAGCCAAGTTTGAAAATGAACCCTGAATATAACTTTGTCCACCCTCCCTGCTCAAAGCAGAGGCAGCTCCAGGGATGCCTGGAAGCCTTCCTTGAGGGGACCCACATCCCCACATGCACACCAGAGGCAAGTGACAGCCTGGAGGGCAGCACCGCCCGTGTCCTAGGGGTACACAGGGCTGTCCCTGACAGCTCAGCGCAATGCGGATCCACGCAGGGAGGCGAGATCCCAGCAGCCTGCTGCGGCGCAGAGACGGGAATCCCCCACAGGAACAAGGCCTGGGAGTATTCACAGCACAGAATCAATTAGGTTGGAAAAGTCCTCTGATACCATCCAGTCCAACCTCGATGCTGGAGGAGGGAAGGACCCGAGGTGGGGAGAACCAGGCATAGCAGCGGTGCCAGGACCTATCAGAGCCTCCGCCCAGACACACCCGCTCTCCAGTGCCCGAGGAGGGGTGAGGGCACAGCCGTGTTCGGCAGCGCCGCCGGCCGCCCGGCATGCCCCCGCGGGCCCGCATGGGGCGCGACCAGCGCACCGCCATCGCCACCCTCCCGCCCTGCCTTCTCCGTGCCCCTCTCCCCTGTGCCCGCGGGTCCCGGCCGGGCCATGGAAGCCAAACCCAGCGGCCGGAGCTCCCCAGGCCCCTCGGGCCGTACCTGCGCGACCACCGCCACCCCTCGCTCCGCTCCTCCGGCCGCGCCGCAGCGCCCGCTCCGCCCCGCCCCTCCGCCGGACACCACCTCCCATTGGTTGCGGGGGCTGTCACTCTTCAGCCAGCCCCACCCATCCGCGCGGCTCCCCGCCCCCGGCTGATGCAATGGCGGGACACGCGGTCACGTGACGCGGGCGGGCTGAAGCCTCACCGGGCGCCGCCATTTTAGGGGTGCCCGCCCTGCAGGCTCAGGGATGTTGCCCCAAAAATCAGGTTCGTTCTCTGGTGTGCAACGAGCCGATAACGACACACTCGAGTGAGACATTGTTTATTTCAGAGCTGCCCTAGCCTGGGTGCTCAGTGGTATTCCACAAGTCCAGCACACCCCACCGGACTTTCCATGCTGTTATTCATACACAGAAATTCAGAGTTAGTAACTTCCTAACCACAGCCCTTCTGTTAGGATTGACTAGTACCTTCCATACAAATCATGTAACCTCAGCTAACTTCTCATGCTCAGGGGAAGGGTCTTCACGTGGAGAGGGTCTTTTTGATCTATAGGTGTGATTTTTACAATGAAGATAGTGTAGCTTTAAGATACACAGACCTGGAGTATTTTGCCAAGTTAGCAATCCCTAAATCTTTTCAGTCCCAGAACGTCCTTGAGTGAGGGATGCTGGCTGCTGCCTCTTCCAGTGATTAGGTCTCCTTTCGTGCTGATTAGGCTTGAAAGTGTACAAAGTCTTACATCAAAGAACAGCCTGACTTAAGATAATACTGACTGACACATTCCACATTTTGCAACAATGATGCTGCGTGCTGCCATGGAGGGAGCAGGGACCCTGGGGCTCAGCCGGGAGGGGGCTGTGGCAGAGCAGGAGCTGGCTGGGGGGTGCTGAGCTGGGGGTGCTGGAGTGGTGAGCAAAGCCCTGCTGGGGGATGTAATGGCTACAGGGTCTTTGCAGGGGTCTGCGGGGTCAAGGCCAAGGCTATGAGATGCAGGAGGGGTCACTGCATGGCTCCGGTCACGGAGCTCACAGGAAGGGCCTTGAGGACCCAGGCCAAGGGGCACAATATGTATGCAGAGGAAGTGCTGTGCTGACAAAAAAAAAAAATCACTCTGAGGACAATCAAGCATTGAAGGGGGGTCTGGGAAGTCTGCAGGGTTCCTGGAGGGTTTTGACATCAGGTTCAAGCCCTGGGCAGCCCACTCTGAAGTCCTTGCTGATCCTGTTCCTCCTGATGGGCCTTGGAGAAGAGTTCTCTCAGTTCCTCTCTAACCTGGATGGTTCCCAGGTGCCTCTACAGCACTGTAGCCTGCTCTCATCCCTTCCCTGGTGCATACTTTCTGGCCCTGGGCTGTGACTGGAGCCTTGAGTGTGCCTGTGCTGCTGTCCTTGGCTGCCATCGGTCAGCCCTTTCCGAAGGTCACTCCCCTGCTTGGCACTGGCCTGTAGCCATTCCTGGTCCTGCAGCCCTCTTTGCTTGTTTCTGTTGTTTTCTTCCTGAGGAGCCTGGAAGGAAAAGAGGAAACTCCAGTCTAATTTGTTCCTAATGGGAGCTCTGCTCTGGATGCTGCTGGCAGAACAGGCAAGTCTGTGCAGTGCAATTGTTTGTGCAGGTGATTACACCTGCAAGAAAGTCTGCTACAGCAGGTCCAACTCCAACACCATCCATATCCATGCCCAGCATGCTTATCTCTCATGGGGGCCATAGTCTGTCCACCACCATGAAAGGAAACATCACTGCTTCTTCCCCTTCATGACCTGTGTCATCTGAAAGCTCATCTTCCAAACATGTGGGCCCTTCACCATCTCCTGAGTGTTTCTTTGGTGATTGCCAAATGTGGAACCACTCAGCTACTCTGGGAATAGAGACTTCTGTCCCCCCTGCCACACTGAGCAACAGATACGTGCCATGAGGGACGTCCAGATGGGATGGACCCACCCCCCACTACCTTCCTCTTCTTTTTTCCTCCCCCACCTCCTATACATGTTGCCCCAATTCTTCTGTTTTAGCTGATGCTTTTTACATGGCAGCTCTTTGCTTCTTTTAACACTTCTGCATCCTAAAAATCCATGCCCCCAGGCTGGCCTGGGTTGCAGCAGCCTTGTTTTTACAAGCACTTCTTGGGCTTATAAGCATCCAGCATTATCCTCCAGCAGGGAGGAAGGTGATGGATGTGAGCTTGAAGACCCAGCAGTCAGTGGTTGAGGCTACAGGGAGTGGGGGGTCCTTCTCTGCTGGCTCCTGGATGCTCTGGGAGGAAGTGTTGGCAGGAGTGGAACTTGCAGTACACTAACTGCACTCCTTGTGCTTCCCAGGCTGCGCTTTGCATTAACATCTCAGAATTGAACCATCCCAAACTCACCCTCCAAACTAGGAGATTGCTGGCCACAGCTAGATTTGAACCTGTTCTCCTTTTCCTGGTAGTGCTCTTGCAAGCCTGTGGAAGAGGTGGACCATTCTGCTGTTAGAGACTCTGGGAGCTGGGGCTTTAGAGGAGCATAGTGGTGGGAATCTGAGCAGTGCAGGTGACACACAGCCCCATGTGCCAAATGTCTAGGAGCCCTTGGTCCTCTGGGGACCCTGGCTCCGTTTGGGGCAGGCGAGGGGCCAGGTGCTGGCACTGTCCCAGTCCCCATGGGTGCCCAGAGCCACACCCTGGGCTGTGCCGGGCTCCTCTTCACACTAAGCAGGCAGCAACCCTGCCATGTGTCACCGCCCGGCCCAGAGGCTGGGGACATGGCTGCGCTGGCTCGGAGCGTCCTGGTGACAGGGTCCAACCGGGGCATCGGACTGGAGCTTGTGCGGCAGCTCGCCGCCAGCCCCCGGCCCCCCCAGCACATCTTTGCCACCTGCCGCGACCCCAAGGGTCCAAGAGGGAAGGTCAGTGCGGGCACAGGGAATGGGATGGTGCTGAGCCAGGTGGGCAGCGGGGATCCGCAGTCCCCGCAGCCCTGTTGGCTTGCTGCCCTGGCTGGGCAGCCCAGGGGGCAGAAGTGCTCTGGGGGTCTCATAACCCCCCCAGCTCCCTGAATAAGGCAGCGCCCAATGTGGGTGGGTGGGATGAGGCTGGAGAGGGAGATATGTCTTCAGCACTTGCTCCTGGCTGTGCCAATGGCCAGCCAACCCCTTTTTGTGATGGGATCACTCAGGATGGGGGGCAGTTCCTAAGCCCAGCAGCACCATTCTCCTGCTGGCTGTGGTGTTGCTGCCCTACCCCATCCACTGGGAATGGCCCTGCGCTCTTTCCCCAGAGAAAGCAAAGCCACCCTGTCTCAGTGACCTGGGAGCAGGGGTGGGACACCTGACCAAGCAGCCGGTGGCTTCTAACCTCCTCCCTTGCTCCATCACTTCATTTCCAGGCCCTGCAAGAATTAGCTGCCCAGCACTCCAGCATCAAACTGGTCCAGCTAGGTATGGAGCAACCTTTCTCCTTGCACCCAACATTGCTTCCAGCTCTCTGGTGACTTCAGAGGTGGGACCAGGGGCAACTTTTGCAGGAAGCTCTAGCCCTGCCAGGTGGGGAGGGATCCATGGGGAGAGATCCATGCATACCTGGGCAAGCTTCTCCCCCCAAATTAAGCTGTGCCCTGGCTGGAGCAGTCAAACTGGCTTCAGAGGAGGCAGAGGTGGGTCCGGACACCTCAGCTGAGCAAGTTTCATGGGAAAGGCATGATGTCTCTTCCCAAAGATGCTAAATACAGTGCCCAGGTTTTGGGCTGGGACGCAAGGGTTCAAAAAGTGAAGCAAGGCAGGGCACAGTAACAGCCTGGGTGGTTCCTGAGGAGGAGGCTTGGTTTGGAATATGCTTGGAGGTGGCCATGGTCAGCATTCCTTTCAGGCAAAAAAGGGAGAAAAAAATAGCCAAAAATGACATGTGGGAAATCTGCCCAGCCTGATATCCCAGGCTGATGCTCTGACCAGAGGCATGGGATGTCCACAGCCTGGAGTGGGGAGATGTCCTCTTGGCCATTCCCTCCTTCTATGGATGTGGGCCAAACTCAGTGGCCTTTTTCAGCAGCATTTGGGAGAAGCACAAGGCAGCAAATGGACCTGGACAGCATAGGGAGAACAGCCAGACTGGCATTTGGAGTTGGCAAAGTTGGGGTATTCACAGGAAAGAAGCTTCCAGGGTGCTGGACAGGGACAGGGTCTTGCTGGGGAGGACAGTGGGTGAAGAGTGGGGAGATAAGGAGCACCAGGCTGAGGATACATCTCGAGGAGCAGAGATTTCCTGTGTTCCTCTATGTCTGAAAGAGTGGGGGCTGCTTTTATTAATGAAGAATTAAAAGAACATCCAAATCCAAAATAAATGTTCTAGGAAAGTGCTTGCACTAGGATTGCCATTGCTGTAATAAGTGAGGTGGGAAGCAGCCAGAGCTTCTAAATACTTATATTTCATTGGAGCCAATAATAAGAAAACTGAATCAAGGTTATGCCATATCAGTACCTACCTATTTATTTGTTTAAAAGCACATGAAAAGTTCAAGTCCAGTTTTTTTTTATTTCTTAGAAAATAAGACATTCTTGAATTCAGGCTTTACTACAAAGAGGCAGAAAATCTCTCTTTTGCTATTAAGTAGATTATTAAAGTAAAACACCTTCTCTTTAATAAAAAAATAAATGGGCTGTGAGCCCTAACTAGCAGTACCTGATGGGAAGAGCATGGCCAGCATAAAAGGGACATCTCAAGGGACTGGCCACTACATGAACAATCTTTACTAAAAACATACACCCCAAGCCCAAGACTGTCAATAAAATCCCAAAATAAGCTTAAAAGCTCTTACATATCAACAGCAACAAGATATTTTTTTAAAAGAGAAGCTGCTTCAAGCTGTCTTGCTCCATAATAAGGAAGGCTTGTCTTCAAACCAGTAACAGGCATGGACTTTTCAAAAAGAAAAGTTAAAAAAAATAACTCAAAAATGTGTAAGATCTGTCACTTCTTTTCATTCTGTTTCTTTCCCACCCTTATTTCTTCCAGGAAGACAAGAGTTTGTTATTTCAGCAAATTTGGGGGTTAAGGACTAAAAATGTGTTGGTCCCACATGCCTTGGAGCAATGACTCAGCTAATCCAAACAGAGCAGTTAATCATTCACCAGGTGACCAAAAGATCCCTCACATGTGGTGGAGTGACAGAACCTTGAACTTCATCCCATTGTTATCCAAAGAAGTAACTCCAAAGCACTCTGTGATTTGTCCTGCAACTGGATATGCAATAGCCTCTCGAATCCTGAGGCTCCTTCCCCTCCCAGCAGCCCCACAGCAGATTATCCCATGGTATTCCCCTCAAATGTTTCCAGAACACCTCTACAAAGGTCTGTGCTGCACAACACAAGGTAGCAACAAGTCCCATGCTGCTCACATACTTGCTTACCACAATAAAGACATCAGGCTAGTTAAAAATGCCAGGAAAAAGGATTTTTTTGCCGCCCATCAGTGTACAAAATATTCCAAGAAAGAAATCTTCAGCCTTGGAAACCTTTGCTAAGTCACTCCTTTCTAAGCATGAGAACAGAAACACAGCTCAGGGGCCAAAGTGTTGCAAAAAACCAAGGAATCTAGCCCTGCAGTCCCCCACTCCCAGCAGGCTCATCACATTGGCATCTGCAAGAAACAGGCACAGAAATGTGCATGGGAACAAGGGCACACTCCAACCTGCCCATACACGTGAATATTCATGGTTGTAAGGGCTCTGTGGTATACCTGAGGTATTAAAAGCCAAAATATAAAGTTTAATGTTGGCCTAACCAGCCTGTTTCACATTCTGAAGGTATTTAGATGACCCTTTTAAACAAACAAACTACGGCCACTTCAGTTGGTGGATATCCAGGACAGGATGTAAATCCTAACAAGCAACCCTGACAGCTGGACACAAACTTAAAAAAAACACTTTTATTGCCTAAGTCAGAAAGATCCTGCAATTAAAGCATGGCAGAATTTCAAAAGCTATACCAATATTTAAGCAAAGAGGAAGGCACTGGGGATGCTTATCCCTGTTAGCTCAATTTCAGTTGTGCCTCATTGCTTGTGAGGGGTTGTCCCCACAACTTGGTCAGTAGGGATAGGGAAGTTTAGATTCAGAGCCTGAAACCAAATACTGCAGGTTACATCCCAAATCTTTTATTACTTGTACTCACCTCAGCTCATTTGTCAGCTCTAAAACCTTGTGGGTAATAGCATGAAGCAAAAAATGGCTCCCTGTGGAAATCAACCTGGGAGTCTCAGTGTGCAAGGACCAAGCATTCCTTGTACAATCACAAATTCCTTGAATACAGAAAGCAAATACAGACAAGCTTTTCCTACCAGTAGCCCCCACATGACCCAAAATTAGTTGAATTAAGGTTTAATTCAGCTGAGGCTGCAAAACCAAGAGGTAAGGACACACTGCTGCTCACACCAACGTGCTTAATCTGCTAAACCTGCTGCATCCTTTCTGGATAAGAAGTGCTGGTTCCAGCCACAGCACAATTTCCAGTGGGTGCTGTGTGACCCATCAGAGCTACCCTTCACTTTGCTTTTTCCCTGGCAGACACATTGAATTTGCCCAGCATCCGCAGGGCCATGCGGGCTGTGAGGTATCATCTGAAGGAGCAGGGCTTGAACCTGCTCATCAACAATGCAGGCATCAGCTCCCACGCCACACTGCGCTCCCTGGACTCGCAGGAGATGCTCGATGTGTTTGCCACCAACGTGGTTGGGCCACTCCAGGTTGTCAAGGTATGTCTGGACCTTTTGCGTTCCTCCTGCTTGGGAAGATGTTCCCTAATGGGAATAAGGGCACCTCCATGGATCTCCCCTGCCCACCCAGAGGAACTCAGCAGCTTAGCCCTGCCCAGCATCCCCCGTGCTTAGTTCTTCCCCACCTGGAATGCCTTCCTGCACCAGGCTCACTGTGCTGGCTCACTCTTTTCCTGGAGCCTGGCCCCTCCTTGGGGCATCTTCCCCATCCCCTGCACTTCTGCTAGGAGTGTCTGTCCAGCTGCTTGTCTACAGTCTGTGACAGAGCCCTCCAGGATGGTCTTCAAATTGGGGTTCTGTTGTGTGTTAATGGAGCGTTGGTGTCTTTGCATCAGGAATTTCTGCCACTCATGGAGCAGGCGGCAAAGGGCACAGGAAAGGAGGGTCTGAGCTGCAGCAGGGCCGCTGTCATCAACATCTCCACCAAACTGGGCTCCATCGGGCTGTGCCTCAGGGTGCCAGAGGCCCCCATGTACCCGTACCGGGCCAGCAAGGTGAGGTGCCAGGGGAGGTTCTGGGAATGCTGTCCCAGGCACAGTACCCGTGGAGGGGAGGGAGCCCATGGGTCACCCCCTGCCCCAGCCACCCACCCCCTGCCTGGTTCTCCCAGGCAGAAGCACAGAGACTGGGACAGCAGCAGCCAGGACTGAGCCTTTCCAGCAGGTCATGCTGATGCTTTGTCCCAGGACCTAGTCCCATTTTCCACCTCCACAGACATTTTGTGGCTGTGAAATATCTCCTCTCCTGCCCACCCACTCCCTGGGTTGTGCTGGCAGGGCTGTGCCTCTTCCAGGCTGCCCAGAACATGGTGACGAGGTGCTTGGCTGCGGAACTCCAGGACAAGGGGATCTTGTGTGTGGCCATCCATCCTGGCTGGGTGAAGACCGACATGGGCACAGAGGAGGTACTGGGCTGTGCAAGGGAGGGTCAGCAGGACCCCCACTGAATCCCCATGTCTTGAGGAGGGCAGGGGCACTTGGGGGATCTTGTGTGATGCTGTGGGCTGCCAGGCCCATCTTCTGGAGCAGAGCAGGCAGGGAGCAGGCAGCAAGCTGCAACATACTGAGTACATGGGATAGACAGCCCTGTCTCCCCAACCCAGCCTGGAGAACACAGGTGTGGCAGTAAGGAAAAATATCCCCATGAGCACCATGGATGCTGCTCCCAGGCACACACCCTCCACAAGAGCTGCTATCTATTACAGCTCATTGTCCTTTTCTGCAGGCACCGCTGACAGTGGAGCACAGCGTGAGAGGCATCCTGACCGTGCTGGCCAGCCTCTCACAGGACACCTCTGGAGCCTTCCTTGACTGGGAAGGGAACAGCCTGCCCTGGTGATGGACAAATGGATGGCGCCTGTTGCCCATACTGCAGCCTCTGCTCGCTGGCTCACCACTCTGCATGGTCACCCCTGCTCATGCTCAGTCCTCCCCACACTGCTGGGAAGAGGGAGCTGGCTTGGGAAACAGCCTCTCTCTCCTCTCCTACACCATGTGTTCCCTGTGGTCCTTCTGTACCCCC
>VZSE01004909.1:93585-107166 GCA_013398275.1 Promerops cafer | reverse complement strand
TATATATTTGGTACATAAATTTTATATGGAGATTTAGGAGAACATTATAATTTTCCTCACAGAGGTGGAAGGCTGTGCACTGGCATTAGTACAGTGAATTGAATTTGCAGTTCCTTTGCTGGTCTGAATTGCAATTTGGTTTTGGTGTAATTTGGTTTGGTTTTGCTGTGAGGGAGGGGAGATCCAAAGTGCCCAGGGTCAGACAGACAGACCCGGGGCTGATTCCTGCTCTGCAGGGATGATTGGAAGGATCTGCTGTGACCCCTCCAGGTGTTTTCCATGGTGATGCCGTCCCCTAAAGGGCCCAGAGTGGCACAAGTGCCAGCATTTGCCTTTGGGAGAAGCTGGAGTGTGACAGCTGCGGGGATGTGCTGCCGAGCCGCTGCCGTGCCTTGGGAAGAGCAGAATCCTGCCCCCCCAGGCCAGGCAGTGGGAACTGAGTCCCCGAGGAGCACAGCCAAGGCCTTCCCCCTTCCCACTGCTCTGTAAATCACTGCTTTGCATGTGGCCACTCACTCGGTGTCAGTCTCCATCAGCTCCCCGCCCCGCGCTGTCAAGTGACACCTTTGGGGGCTGCGGGCCGGGCCGGGCCGGGCCGGTTTCCTGCTGCAGCCCATTCCTGCTGCCCCCCGTCCCGCGGGGTGTGCAGCTCTCCCCTGCCTGCCATGTAAATAATGTCCTGGCAAGCCTGATTTTTTGGGGCATTTTCTGCTTGCCCAGGGGCTGGGGGTGTGTGGGAGCCCGAGGTGCTTTTTGTACCCCAGGACTGGGATGTGTGTGTCCCTTGTCCTCAGGTTCAGCACAGAGCTTTGCTGGGGGGACCGTGCACCCCTCCAGATCACAAAACTCTTTTCCATCTGGCAAGCTGAGGGACAAAGAAACATCTAAGGCAACCCCACCTTCCCCCGTGGTTTGGAGCCCTGTGGAAGAGCGGGCTCTGGGGCATTTTCAGAACACGTTTGGGCAGGCTGGTCCGGGGTCCTGCTGAAGGGCCCACAGGGCTCCCGGGGGACTCCCAGCTGGGCTGTCCAGCCCTGCCCCAGCCCTGTGCCACGGGAGAGGCTGGGCTCTGTGAGATGGGGAAGGTGTGAGGGGTCAGGTCCCGCCCCAGGGCAGGGATCCCTCTCTGAACAGCGGGACACTGATCCTGTTCATTCCCCTTTTGCTCTGCCCCAGCTGAGGGCCTGGCCCATGGCATTGTGCTTTGAGTCTACTGCTTCATGGAGGCAAATTCATGAGTGAAATAACAGCTGACCTAATTAACCCTCCCTTCACATCCTCCTACAGTTGCCAGTGGCTGCCGTGAGCCGGGGCGAGCGGGGTGATTTAATGGCAGCAGCTCTGGCATCCCACCTAAAGCCTCTCCTGCCTGACCCGCGCTGTCAGCTCGCTGTGCATCTGCTGGGGCTGCTGATGGGGGCATTATCTTAGCTCAATTAGCAGCTGAGTAATCGATGAATGAGCAGAGAGCAGGAGAAATGTAGAGAAAAAGCAGTTTACTCCAAGCGCAGAGAGCGAAGACTTTGTGAGACTGGGCCGAACTTTAACCACCCTGGCACTCTCCCATGGCCGCTGCCACCCATCCCAGCCGGAGTTTGTCCGGCCAAACGGGAAGGCTCTTGAGTTCCCATCCTATCTCCCTCAGATCTGACGGGCACCGGGGGAGGGAAGCGCCCGCGCTGGAGCAGCCAGGGATGTGCTGACAGGCGGTCCCTGCCCCATCCTTCCCGGCGAGCTCCTCACCGGTGCTAATGCCCCGGCAATCAGCGCCCTGCAGCTCGGCCAGCGGCCCGGGGGCTCGGATCCTCGGCCTCGCCCCTCACTCTCCCTGGGTGAGCTTGTCCCGGCCCTTTAACCTCCTGGAGTATTTTCAGCGGGTGCAGAAGGGCCGTCGCTGCTCTCTTTACCGCAGCACCACCTCCGGCCCCGCCCGCTTCCCCTGCAGGAAACCGGGTGCGAGCACTCTAAAGTTATAAAATCATAAGAAATATGGGATTTAGTGCTGCCAATCTGTTAAGAACCATGGTTGTAAGTGTATAAAGCACTCTCCTCTCCAGTGCTCCGCTCCTGCCCTAGGGAGGCTCCCTTTGTCCGACGCGGGTGCCGGGAGCTGATGAATGCGAGGAGGTTTCCAAGATGCCAACAGATCAACAGCCCCTATTTCCCCTGGGAAGGGCGCTGGCAGGCGGCCTGGAAAGTGCCCGGCTCCCAGGGGTTAAAGCCTGGAGGAAGGATGTCATTTCCCCCGGCTCTCTGCCCCACCCCCTCAGAGATGATAAATTATTGCTCGATGCAAAAATGAAGTGGTTATCACTGAGCAGCTCTGGGTCAGCCAGGCAGCCCGGGAGGGTAGGGGTGTGGCGGGGGCTGCTGCAGGTTTTTAAAGCCTTGATTCATCTTCTCGAAGCCAGAAATATTTTGGTGGGGGTGCTGATGCTGCCCCATCCTCCTGGCTTCTCATCAGACCCCATGGAAAAGGAATTGTCTCGGTTTATTGGCATGCAGGAAAGCACCTGAACAGTGTTTGGTGGCTGTGCCAGGCGTGCTACCCTGCAGTGACACCTTCCCTGGGTGCCCAGCTGGGGCTGAGGGATGGGGATGGAGCCGAGTGTGGTCCTGCAGCTCAGAAATTGTGGAGCAGTCTGAGCCTCAGGACTTTGCAGCAGAGCCATGGATGGAGCATCAAACTGGGAAACAGAGATGGGACTCGACTCTGCCACTGGGAAGTCACTGTGGTATCGCTCCACTTCCCTCTTCCTATCCCTAAACAAGCATAAAACTAAAACATGGCATGAAAATACTGTGAAGTGTCTTCATATATCCAACAGACAAAGTTCACTTTATTCTAATATTCATTTTTAACTCCTTCCCAACTTCTGCAGGGGTGTGTGTGTTAATCATGAGCACAAACATTTCCCTTTTCCCTTTTTAAACCAAGCTTGGTAATTGACTTAAAATTTAAAAAAATTTTAAAAAACAAAACAAAACAAAAAAACAACCTTGTAAAAGAGGAGGGATGGATGTTGAAATGAAATTAAATTTTTATTTAGTTTAGAAATGACCCAAGAGTGTAATAGCTTTGGCTGGTACTTGATCAAGTCCCAAAATAAATGCTGGTTCTCCCACACATGTTTTCACAATAGGACAGGAATAATAAGAGCAAACAATAAGGCTGGAGTCAAGCTGTTAAGTCATTAAGGATTTTACCAAATGGTTCTGATTCCCCTCTATTTACTAGCAGCCCTCAGCAGGCTGTGGCTCTGGATTATCTTGATGTAAATCTGCAGTGGTTTCCTCAGCATCAGCCAAATTACCTGCCCGGAGAGCTCCAGCCTGGAATGGAGCTGAGCTGAGCTCCCTGACAGCATCCAGGGGAGGAGAGGAGCTCTTTAGGCTCTTATTAGAGGAAGCTGAAGAGAAGCAAAATATCGCTCAGCCATCAGGGAAACTTGCTGACAGTGAGAGATGTTTTGGGCTGTGAAGTAGTTTCCTCTGGGAAGTGGTGGAAGTTCTGTTAAAATTAGCCTGGACAAAGCACAGCAGAGCTCCCTCTGTGCTGCCTCTGCCTCCTCTTCCACGCTTGCTTTTCCAGAGCACAATTATTCCACGCACAGGATCTGCTCAGCCGCCTTTTCCAGCAGCGGTGTCACCTGCTGCGCGCCGTCCCTGCCCAGAGGGGGGGCTTGGAGCGGTCCCTTCGGGGATTCCATGACTCCAGGTCCTTCTCACAGCCTCCAGCCTGTGTTTCTCTGGCCTTCAACCATTGTCACCCACAAAACCTGCATCAGGCTGGGGAACTGGTTTAATTTGCGTTTAACCAGGACTTCTCTTGAACCCACAGAGATGGGGATGCAAATTGTTGCTGAGTTTTGTGTTGTGTTTCTGCCCCTCTCATGTGCTTTTTAACAGCTCAGCTTGGAGGGGAAGAGAAACCAGAAAGCAAACTGGCTCTGAATGTCTTGGAGCTGCTGTCTAGAGATGCGAATTCACCTCTTGCAGGCTGGTGAGGGAGTTGCTGGGGCTGCTTTGCAGCTCTGGTTAAATGCTATCGCTATTCCTCGTTGCATGGAGCCTGTCCTGGGTGTCAGGATGGGTTTGGTGCTGCTGATGCCAGTGCACAGCCGCGGCCTCGAGCAGCAGCGTTCGGTGCCTTGCTGGAAGGTTCAGCCTGAGAAAGATGCAAACGACACCCAGCGAGGCATGAACGCGGCTCTCGAGAGCTGCTGCGAGCGAGGTGCCTCGATCAAAGGGGAAAAAACCCCAAACCAAACCCCAGCTGCCACTGCATGAGCTGCAAAGCAGAGAGCAGAGCCGCTCCCGGGGACTGCTGTTTGACTGCTCAGTCTGGGACACGTGGGTGTCGCTGAGCAGGTGAACAGCCCCCAGCTCTCTCTGGCTCCGTTTCACCCTGTCTGGCTTTGTTCGGCAGCATCGGCCTCTGCTTTAGGGCAAGGTCAGCCCGTGTTTACCTGAGGTGGTTTCCACGTGCTGAAGGCTGGGATCAGGTGTGTGACAGGCTGGGATCGAGCGCCTTGCCCTGCGTTAGGGGATGCCCTTCATGCCAGGGATGCTCCACCCTGGAAGTGCCCCAGGCCAGGTTGCACAGGGCTTAAAGCACCCTGCTCTCGTGGAAGGGGTCCCTGCCCGTGGAATGGGATGAGCTTTGCGGTCCCTTCGAACCCAAACGTTCTGCGCTCACTCAGGTTGCAGCCCTGGGCTCCGAGCGCCGTCTTTGTCTCGCCCAGCTGCAGCTGCCCCAGCTGCAGGGAGTTTTAAGCCAAGGCGTTTTAACGCCTCGTTAGGGCGGGCTGGCAGGGCACGCACAGATGCTGAGATTAGTTAAGGCTTCTCAGCCACACTAACTCGCATTCGGTGTGGTTTTGTGTACAGCACAAAGAGAAACAGGCTGGTTGTTCTTCCACCACGTAGGGGTAGTTTTTGGTCTTGTGAATTAAAAAAGAGAAGTTCGAGAAAAAACCCTTCTGCTGGTGTTCGAGGCAGAGTCAGTAATAACCAGCAGGAAATGATGATGATAATTTAATACTGTGCACATGCAGGTGTTTTGTATTGGGCCATTACTCACAGGGCGCGGGGGAGACGCTCTGGGGGTCCCTGTTTGCTGAGGTGCTGAGTGAGACACAGCCAAAGCAGCTCTGCCCTTCCCCGGGCGTGGAGAACTGCAGAGAGCTCTGCAGCAGCAATTCCCCCGGGCAAGGAGCAGAGGGAGGGCTGGGAGAGGATCCCAGGGCCTCCAGGAGATGTTCAAGGGTCCCGTGTAGAAGTGGAGGCTGGAGGTGATGTGGTTGTGCTGGCTCTGCTGAGAAGAGCTGAGCACAAAACATGGGGAGCACGAGTGTGATGAGGGAGCTGGGAAGGGGCTCAGCCTGAAGGGAAGGAGGCTCGGGGGGCCCTTCTGGCTCTGCACAGCTCCCTGCCAGGAGGGGACAGCCGGGGGCAGTTCAGTCTGTTCTCCCAGGGAACAAGTGACAGGAGTAAAGGAAACAGCTTCAGGCTGCACCAGGGGAGGTTTAGGTTGGGTATCAGGAACATTTCTTCACTCAAAGGTTTGCCAAGCCCTGGCACAGCTGCCCAGGGCATGGCGCAGTCCCCTTCCCTGGAAATGTTCCAAAAATGTGTAAAGTGGCATTTGGGATAGTGGTGGGCCTGGCAGTGCCAGGTTAAGGCTTGGACCGGATGGTTCTGGGATTTTGCTGTAAGATAACTCAGCCAGGTGTTTGCAGCTGCAGTGGTCCAGGGCCCAGGGCTCTGCAGGAATGCAGAGGTGTTCCCCAGGAGCCAGGGCTGCTCAGGGAGATTAAAGCAGCTCCTCTGCATCACCAGGCTGGGAACAGCCATTCCCTTGGCTCCAGGTCCCGTCCTGCCCGAGCCAGCCCTGCCGAGCCCAGGCCAGGCTGTTCCCCTTCCCTCTTTCCCCCCAGCTCCTTGGAGTCACAGCCCCCAAACACAGACAGTGCCTTGGCCCTGCGTTTTCCACTGGCATCGCCAGGAGGGAGGGAGGAACATCCACACCTCTGACAACGGAGCCCCATTGCAGCTCCTCCACCTCAGCCACACAAATGGGTTCATTGATGATTAAAAATGCCCGCTAATGAGCAGCTCTGGCAGGAGGACTTGCTCAGGAGAGTGAATCCTGTGGGAGGAACGCCATGTGGGACTGCAAGGGAGCGATTCAGCGAGAGAAGCTTAAGCTCATGTGCAAAAACAGAGGATGTGTCCTGAAAACAGCAAAGTTCTTTGTGAGACAGACTGGGCCTGACAAAGCTTTCACAGGAAAGGTGTTGATCTCAACAAACTGCCTTTTTTTTTTTTTCTCTCTCAAAAGAAAAAAATTGGCAACAATTTCCCACCAATTCTCCAGCAAAGGAAATATGATCTCATCTTCCCTCAGAGCAGCTCCCTCAGCTTGCAGGTGATAATTCATTCCCCATTGTCAGGCTCTCCCCTGGTTACACTCCTGCATCTGGGTGCTGCATTGTTGATACAACCCCTCTAATCACAATATTTCCTATTAATCCAGGTATTTTTCCTCTTAACTTTTCCAGCCTAAACTCGTTAAGGTGACAGTCTGCTCCAAGCTTTATAGAGCTGTAGAAAGCATGGATTTAGCTGGTGCTGTCAGTTTTTATGGCATGGAATGTAATGCCCATCTCCATTCCTGCAGGCATCTCCAAGATGATGAGTTATTATATGGACACAACCTTCGGCAACGCAGCTGCTTATCCTTTGGCTCGGCCTGGAATGATGGTAAGGAAGGGACAGGACAAGGGGGAATGGCCTTGCACTGAATGAGGGTGGGCACAGATTAGACTTTAGTAAGAAATCCTTCCCTGCGAGGGTGGGAGACCCTGGCACAGGGTGCCCAGAGCAGCTGTGGCTGCCCATGGATCCCTGGAAGTGTCCAAGGCCAGGCTGGACAGGGCTTGGAGCAGCCTGGGACAGTGGAAGGTGTCCCTGCCCATGGCAGGGGGTGGAATGAGACAATCTTTAAGGTCCCTTTCAATCCAAATCTTTCCATGACTCTATAAAAGGACAGGAATTGGGGCCGGTTTCCCACCCCAGCAGTTTTCTCTCAGGTTGCTGTGATTTCTCCAGCCCTGACCCAGCTCGGTGCCATCTCCTGAGTATCCAAGGTTTTAGGTAGTTCAGAGCAGTCCCTGAATTCCAAGTGTGTACCCAGAGCTTCTCTGACCCTCTCGAGCCTGCAAACCTGCCCTGGAAATGGGATCCTGTGTCGGATTTCCTGTGCTTGTGCTGGGAGGATCGTCAGGGGAAGCAGGGTCCCGCTGCCCGCTCCCCCTGCTGACCTTCCCCTGGGACCAAGGGGACCAGCACAGAGCAGGGCAGCCCTTGGAAAGGCTCCCGTGGTTTTCTGGACTTTTGGGACCACTCCGGTGCCCCCTCTCCCAAGCCAGCTCTGTTCTGTTTGCACCTGGTGGGTGGCTGTGTATAATAAAGGTTGGAGTGTGATCCCGGACAGGGTGGGCAGGGATTTGAGCCTTTTTTAGGAAAATCAGATCCATGTTTAGGGAAATCTGATCCATATTTAAATAAATCAGACCTATATTCAGAGAAATCAGACCTCTATTTAGAGAAATGCCATTTCTAACCATTTGTCTGAAGCGTTAGAGGTCAGATAAGCTCTGGGCTGGCACCTCAGGCTGCACAGAACTGGTGCTAAAACCCAACATTTTCCCCAAACTGGGAAGAAAAGCCCACCCTGAGCCACGAAATATTCCCAAGGCAGCTCCATAGATTTCCTTTAAATGGTTCCAAGGAAGCATTTGGCTTTTAAATATTGATTTGCCATCAAGGAAATCTATTCCCCCGCAGGGAAATGGTAACAGTGATAAAAAATTCAAACATCCTGCATTTATTTATAGGTATGTGCATGGTATTGCCCTCTTCTAGGGAGACAAACATTTAAATGCAATGTATTTATTATATGGTATATATGTATATGTGTGTGTGTGCATGGTAAATATATATATAATATATACACACAGATGCACATAATAAATATGGTATGTACATATATAAACACACACTATATATACATAAATATATATATATCAAATAGGTGTGTACAAAATAAAATGAAAATTATATCCTGGGATCATTTATTGAAGCTTAGTTCCCAATCTAAACAAATCTATGTTTCTAAATACCTCTATATCTATGTGTAATAAATACATTTTCTTTATAAAGTATCAATTTAGCTTCATATGCAATAAAAATAAATGTGTAATTTATATTGAGTTATAAGCTAGGATTACATAGGTGTGGGTGTGTAAATGATTATATCACACATAATCAGTACATCTATAAGGTATTGTGTGTTAACACATAATAATACAGTATTATGCAATGTTTGGGTAATAATACATTATATTATATAAATTATATATGCATCTGTACAGTTCATATTATGTGTATAACTCATATACCCATGTGTGCATACCACATGCATACATATATCTGTGGACACAACAAAAAACCCACTATAAATATAAATATAAATATAAATATAAATATAAATATCCCAAATATAAAGAAAATAATCCCAAATAATATTCCTATAAATTCCTAAAGAGGAACATAAATATGACAGTGGGGACTAGGCTCCCCGTCAGAGCCTGGGCAGGGCTGTAGTTCTGCATCCCCTGGTGACCCCCTGCATTTTGGGGGGTTTTGGGGCCTCCTGCTGCCCAAAAAATGACATTCCCAGTTGTGGGGAGTGGAACAAACCCCTGCCACAGAGGGTGTCCCCATGGGAGACCCCCCAAGCTGAAATCCTGCCAAGCTCAGCCTCACTCTGCCCTTCACTTTTCTCCTCACATTGGTTTAAAAAAGGCCCTTTTTGGCACCATCCCAACACCCCTCAGCCAGATGAGTTGGGGTCTGCCAGGGCAGGACTTGCTGCCCGATTTTGGGGAAGCGCCCTGCACATTTCGGGGTCCCGCTGCCCTGACGGTTCCCCTCTGCTCCTTCCAGAAACAAGGAGTCCCTGGTCCCTGCGAGGATCCCTGGGTGACGTGTGGCTTCCAGGCCTCCTGCTGCCAGCCCCGGCCGTGCTGCCCGCTGTGGGACGAGCCCGCCACGCAGGAGGTGCCCACCGGGCTGGAGCACTACGGCACGGGTAGGACAGGGGTGGCATGGGTGGGACAGGGGTGGCACGGGCGGGACAGGGGTGGCACAGGCAGGATACGGGGGTGGCACCTTCCCTGTGCTGGGGGGCTCAGAGAAGCCTCAGCTGGAAAAATGAGCCTGAATCCCCACCAGGCTCTGTTGGTTGTGTCCCTCCTGGTCTCCTTCCATATTTGTTTTCTGCCCCAGTCCTGCCTTCATTTATTGCGGGTTTTGCCCTTAGTGCCTCCCTCAGGCGCAGCATCACCCAGTTGGTACCTGCCTTGATGGTGTCAAGGATTCCCTTAGTGAAAATTGGCCCAGAAAGCAGAAAAAACCCTTAAATATGGGGGGTTTTGTATCTACTGGCCTCCTCTTGAAGGGATGCTGAAGGGTGGGAGCTTCCTTCTTCCCTGCCATGGTGTGGGAGAATTCCTCTCTCCTTTAAGCTGGTGATTTTGCTGGTTTTTGGAATTTTGAAGTTCTGTGCACCTCCCCTGCACGTAGGGGCAGCAGCCCTGCTTGCTGCTCCCTGGGGTCTCCGGGAGGATCCCATGGGCAGGGTGGACCTGCCAAGCTGCTGGTTGCATCCCCTGCATTTCTCCTGGCACCTGCAGGACTGATATCATGGCTCCTGGTTAGTGGCTTTGGAAAGTGGCATCCATGGAGGCTTGCAAGGAAACAGGGATTCCCAAATTTCCATCCCATCTGCTGGTAATTTTGGGTCTCTTGTAACTCAATGCTTTGCACTGGCACAGGGTGCCCAGAGCAGCTGTGGGTGCCCCAGCCCTGGAAGTGTCCAAGGTTGGGACGCTTGCAGCAGCCTGGGATAGTGGAAAGTGTCCATGCCCATGGCAGGAGGTGGATGGGCTTTAAGGTCTCTTCCAACCTAGTTCTGGGATTTTTTTAATTCCTTGGGAGGTTGGTGGTCACCAGAGCTGAAGAGGAGAGGCCATGCTGGACCATCAGCTAGAGCAACTCCCTGCCCGGGCCTAGGGAACGTCTCCCCCGCCCGGGCCTAGGGAACGTCTCCCCCGCCAGGGCCTAGGGAACGTCTCCCCCGCCAGGGCCTAGGGAACGTCTCCCTCACCAGGGCCTAGGGAACGTCTCCCCTGCCAGGGCCTAGCTGATGTCTCCTCCTACACCTTTATAGTTTGGAAGCTGTTAGAAAAGCACCAGTGTCTGATTCTTGCCCCAACACATGAATTTTCATGCTGAGCTTGCACTTTGGGCATTTCTTGTGGTGTGGAAGGAGGGGTGGAATGAGATGAGCTTCAAGGTCCCATGCAAGCCAGTGCTGGGATTCCAGGACTCCTGTATGGGCAGGGCAGATGTTCTCTGGCCTGGGGTGGGTGAGGAGGGAGCAGCCCAGGGCTCAGGTAGCCCCCGGCACGGCCCGGCCACAGCACCAAGAGAAAGAGCTCAAGTTGCACAACGGTGACCTTTGCCAAGGGCCAAGATGAAGTTTATGTTTCACTTCAGTCCCACATAGGCCTGTCCTGAAGCACTTAAATCCCGTGTAAGCTTTCCATGGCCTGTGCTGCTCTCCTGTGAGCTGTTCCTGCTTGCTCGTGGTGCTCATTGGCCCCTGGGGAGGGAAAGCCCTGATGTGCAGAGACTTTCTGCAGCTGAGGAGTTCAGCAGAACCAGTGACTGCTGTGGTCAAATGGACAGTTTGAAATCTCTCCTTGGCAAAGGTTCAGGCATTTGGGTTTTTTTCCTTTCTCCTTTGGTGAGCCCTGGAGTGTGAGCAGGAGATGGACACAGAGAGCTGTGCCTGTGGCCGGAGCAAAGCACCTCTGCTATTCCCAGGCGTCCTTATTGCAGCTATTTGCTCAACTCCTGTGAGTGACCTCTCTCAGCGTGATGTCAGCTCTGCTCTGATGAAATCTGCCCTGGCAGCATTTGGATTTGCTAAAACATTTTGCAAGTCTGTGCCTGGAAAGTTTTTTTAGGGCTTTTTTCCCCAACCCTCTCCCATTTTCTGTGAAAGTGCTCTCTCCAGGGACCAACATATCTGCAGCCCAGATCTTCCTTACTCCACCATGGCTCTGTGAACTTTTTTGTTGCAGAGGCTGGAGTCTGCCTCAAACATTAGTGAAGCCAGGGAAAGAAACCCAAGCTGTTGCTGTCTTCCACAGGTTTTGATCCAGCTTTCAGTGAGTTGGGATGAGCAGGACAGGCCCCCGGGTCTCTTGCAATACCTAAGATTTACTTTTCAGTTCTTCCTGTTGCAATGCAAGGTGCTCTTTCTCTGATTTGTTTTGTAATGTTGCTGGTTCTTCAGTCTAGAGCAGTTTCTAATTTTAAATGAGAGGAAACTCTTATTTGTATATGGGGCCAGGAACAGCCTTTCATTTCTCCTTTGTGTCTCGGCTGCACATGAAAACCATTTGTCATCTATTCTTCTGCTGCACCAGAGGCTATTTTGGTTTTCATGGTCTTGATGTTGGTGAAAGAAACAAGTCAACAAGGAAAATGCAAGTGTGAATATATCCTCCTGCAATAGAAACCCACAACATTTCTAAGATTTTGAGGGCTGCTTGCGTTTAGGGAAGATGCTTTGCCTTTGAAGCTTGGGCAAGTTTATTTACACTGTGCTTGAGGCTGATAAGATTATTCTGTGATATGGAGAAAGGAAAGCCTGATGGGGATTTAGCTCATCGATAAAGCAAGAAGGGGTGGAGGCTTTTTGTCTTGAAAGGCCAACATTTGAAAATGGGCTGGAGCCAGTTTCATTTGTCAGCTTGTACCACAATGTGTGTTGCACATGTTGGGAATGTCACTGCCCGGGGATCACCGCAGCGAGGGAAAGGCCCAGCCCAGAGGTGACAGAACAAGGCCATCCAGAGGGGAGCTGCTGGCTGCTCATGACAGGAGCTCTGCTCCTTGCACAGGTGGCACCAGGTCTGTAAAGGCACCTTGACTGCTCCATCTGCCACCCAACTGCAGGTGCCCCGTGCCTGCCCAAAGCGACGCCGGAAGGATGCTGAAAGCCACACTTGGCACCTGATGGTGAATTCATACGGAAATAGGATCCTAACATTCCTCTCGGGGAATATTTTTTGGATTATGCAAGGTTAGGTGTAAAACTGGAGTGGAAGAAAAGATTTGCTGGTGGAATTATCAAATTATTGTGGGGCTCTGACCAACCTGATCTAGGGGGTGGCATCCTGCCCGTGGTGTAAGGGTTGGAACGAGATGATCTTTGAGATCCCTTCCTGCCCAAACCACTCTGGGATTCTGTGATTCCACTACAATTTCAGCATGGACACAGTGCTGGCTGCACTGCCTTTAGGAGCCGAGGCCACTTTAACAGCCCCTTCCACTCAGAGTGGGTTTGTTTTCCTTACTGATAGGGGAGATAAAACTGTTGTTAATGGCAAGTGAGGGATGGAAGGACTCCGACTCCAGCGGAAGAAGCTTGTGCAGCTGTTGTGCTGAATTAGCATCCTTGGACTGAAGGCATTCCCAGCCTTTTGGATACTTCTGGAGCATTTGGGGGAGTGCTCCTGGCTTCACTGAGAAATGAATCACAGAATCCCAGAGTGGCTTGGGTTGGAAGGAGCCTTAAGGATCATCTCATTCAGCAGGGACACCTTCCACCAGAGCAGGTTGCTTTAAGCCGTGTCCAGGCTGGCCTTGAACAACTCCAGGCATCTTTTGGAGAGGAAAAAGCAGAGCTGGTGCTTCATGGGCAGCAAGTCCTCGCAGCCTGGGCTGCCCTGGTGTTGAGTGGGTTTGGCCAGGATAGCCAAGCCCTTGCAGCTGGACAAACACCTCGGTGTGCTCTGCCCCACGCTGAGCAGGGCTGGATGTGCCCCTGTGCCCCCAGCCTCCAACCCTGGGATGCTCCTTCCAGCCCGGCTCCCAGCCCAGCCTGGGCCACAGGCCGGGGTCCCACGGGGCCGCCACATCCGTGGCCAAGCCCCCTGCTTTTCCCCACGTGTCCCCCTCCCTTGCCTGCTCTTCTCCCGGTGGAGAACCCCGCAGGAAAGCGTTTTCTGTGAGCGGTTTCTGGGCCATCTTCCAGGCCCACGCTCGGAGGAAGGGGGCTTAGGGAGGAGGAGGAGGAGAAGGGGGGAAGGTAAAGCTGACCAGGCTCAGCCCGATGGCTTCTCCAGCTGCAGAGCATTTTCCGAGCGAAGCTTTTTTTTTTAAATCTGTTTTTTTTTTTTTCATGTCCTTTTATCCTATTTTTAACTGCGGCCTCCTTCCTTTTCTCAGCCTCCTCCAACACTTCCCCTCCCCTGTGCTGCGCTGCCTCCCCCGCACGCTCTTGCCGAGATGAATGGGCGCCTTCTCACAGGGCACGCACAGCTGCTGCTCCCTCCTGCAGGACAGCCAGCCTGCCCTGGGCCGGCCAGGATCATCCCTGGGCCGGCCAGGATCATCCCTGGGCCAGCCAGCCCTCCCCTGGGCCGCCAAGATCATCCC